>JARJDV010008366.1:0-171113 GCA_030264675.1 Anaulacaspis nigra | reverse complement strand
CTGAAAATTACTTTAAAATACATTTTTCTAAAAATCGTCTTAAAATTCGATCCGGGAAGTACGGTAATTTATTATAAGAAGAACTATAGCGAATTGAAATAATTCTCAAGGATTTACTTATAGTATGCATAGATATTTGGTGCTTTTCGATATCTTTTCATCCCCAATATCGCAAACACTTGTGTGGGAATATTGGTCTTCTAGTTCTTCGTCCCCGTCGCAAAAAGGGACCTCGGGGAGGATAAAAGTACAAAGACATATCGACGTAGTTGCACTTACTTAGATAGACGGCGCTGTAATAAGGATTCGAAAGGCACACGGACGGATCAAGAACGGGATTTACCTAAGACGGCGACGGCGGCGGAGGCAGCGCCGGCAGCCGTAGAGGTGTACGCGTCCCGCAGCAAAAAGACACACACCACCTTAAGGCTTTCGGAAGAAGCGATGGCCGGATTGCACACTTAGTGTGTTAGCTAACAGTATTCCCCGATCGGCTTTGTGTTTCATGCACGTATACGAAAAGGACATTACATTCTGCACTAGTTTGAGTGAGTGTGCGTCCTTGTTGCTTCAATGTGGATTTTACGGAGACGTGCGCGACCGAGTAAAGGTGGCAGCTGCTGGCCACATCGGGCAACGAACATATTGAGTATTGAGTGTATATGCATATAAGTGGCTTACCGATCGTCCCTTTGACGGCTTTGCCACTACCGCCTCCAGCGTTTATGCACACAAACACACACACGCTCGCACACACAGACGTCTTATTGATATATAACCACATATTGCGCATTGAGCCATTCACACACACACATATGCATCGAGAGGGAGGAAGGTGCATTTTGATGGGCTTAGTCGTACATCACCAACCGGCTTTTCCTGGAACCTTCGACACATGCGCAATGTAAAGCAAACACATCCACATGCGCATTGTGGCGATTAAGTATCCCCCTCAATTCGCCGGTAATGCTGCTATGAATTGCCAAATATTGCGTTTATGCTTGCTTCAATAGCCGCCGGACGAAAGAGGTAGTCTCGTCGTCTTGCTGTTGTATGATAGGTTAGGTTAGATTGCTTTCTTGTCCTTTCCACTCACTCACTTGTCCTCGTGTCTTGAGTGAGCGCGCGGTTGAAAAGGACATCTTTTAACACACTGCCAAAGTGGGCAACTTGCTCGTCCTCGTTCCTTAAGAAGGACAAAGAGACAAAGCGGCTTTCAACTTGTCTGCTCCCACATTTAACTATATGATGTGGTCAAGTCAATGGGCTTGAAATGGATTTTCCTTGGAATATCCTTTTGTGAGCGAAACCACTCAATGAGGGATATTGAATAAGAATATTATATGTGCTATTCATACCTACTTTAAGCCAGAATTTCTCAACAAACTAAAAGTGTATTTAATAATTTCAGGTGACTGGAATTGTAGGAAGAGCTGACGTCCTCGCATGTGTATTCTTTCTGATATCACTGCTGGCATATCATGGGTAAGCATTCTGTTATCAATTTTTTATCACAACCTCTTTTACCATTTTTTCCCGCGTTGTTTCCGTGCGTTTAATATGGCATATTTAATATTTCATCCGGTGTGTGAAGCTAATTCACCCGAGTCCTTTTCCCTTTTTTCTGCTCGCTGACGTTTGACAAAGAGAGGTCATTAGCGCTCTGACATAAGCGCGTCACAAGCTGTCATAATGAAATGAAATACAAAATAAAAATATAAAAGTCGTCCTTTCGTCCTGTATGAGCAAAAAAAGGAGTGTGCGCGAGCGCGCGTATAAAAAATACAATTAATTTTTCTTTTACATCTTCTATATGCAAAACTTTGTTAGGGCTGCTTTTTTATCGCAAAGAATGTGCGCTGAATTTAAGAGGGTGAAAAGAGAGAATTATTAAGCCGTTTTAGATAAGCTTAACAAGGATAATATAATAGTGAATGCAAAAAAATGCGACGTCGTGATTAAAAAACTTCACATATTGTCACTTGCTAAACAAGTCTATTATTATCAAAGTTGGCAAACGGCTGAAACTTTGCGGCTTTTAAGACAAACTTTTTCATTGTACGTACAGATTTTTTTGCTGTGCGTTGCAAGCGAACAAGTCCGTGAAGTGCATGTAGCCGAAGAGCGACGCCAGAGGCATTATTAAAATATCTATATAGAAATTATTTAATTTTCATGCGGGCGCTATGCGAAAACTTTTATTAAAAGCTGTCACACTTCTTTATTCTCAACTTGTTATTTCTGAGAGGACGACAAGTTGAAGACGAAGTAGAAGAAGGAGGAGGAGGAGACGTCGTCCCGTCTTTCTTCGGGTGGCATTCGTTTGCTTAGCTCTTTGAATATTTAAAAGAATAATAGCTTCCAGTAATAATAAACGGGGAGGCAAACGAACGAAGCGCGCTTTTTATTATGTTAGCGCACCTTTTGCCTGGCACTCTTCTCGCGCATAAATAATTTCGGTGCGTCGGGAAATTGAGCGACGTTTCCTCGCGCGCACGACGAAAACGACAAGAAGAATGGTGCACGTGCGTTTTTTTTTCAGCGACGTCTTTCGTACGACGCGACGGTTAATTCGAGGGGCAATTTCAAATACGAATTAAATTTCATAATATTTTTTTAAACACGCTTTAATTAATTCCTAATTAGCTCTTTGTTTCAGTTGTAAATTGTTTGGCATCAGTGCGTAAAGCGAAATAATTAACAAAAATAAGATGCGATAAGTTAATTGCACAATAAACAATTTTTCGTACGCGGCAGAAGACCGGATGTAAAAAATGATTTTATCGGATGTGTTTTTGGAATTGTTCCAAATACCAACCCTCGCGCAAAAGGGTTGTTGTGCACGTGCCGCATGCTCTCCAGTCTTGTGTATCATGTAAATGCTCATCTCGTATTTATAACCGCGTGCATTTTTTATACTTTATTTCGTACAGCTTTGTTTTCCTTTCGTGTTTCGAGCGTGCTTTTATTTCATTTTATTTTGCACGTTTGACGTCCAACGTTTATGTTTACGCTAAGGTAAGGTTAGCACGCGCACGAGTTGAAAACTCACCCCCCGTTTTGCGTTCTCCTTCGGCGCAAGAGGGTTGAACAATGCAATAACAATATAATAGCCGGACGACACAACGGACACTGAAGAGGGCGCTTCTTGAAAAACACTAAAAATACGCTTTCCTGCGCTTTACGACCTCGCATTGAGTGTCACTTGATGCTAATAAACTTGTCCGGTGTCACGACAAATAAAATGGGAGAAAAATGCTTAAATGAAATGCAAAAAAATCACGTCATGAAAGTTGTTTTTGGGTGGTTGTAACTAGTCGAATGATGATATTTTCGAAACGAAAAGTTTTGTGATATCACACCACCCCTACGGAGAGAAAAAATTAGAGGTCAGCACCGCACACATAAATTCGGGCGCGTTAAGGGGTTTAAGTGGCCCATTGAGGGCCGTGTGAAATATTTGCGCATCCGGGTGGTCGTTTGGTCGCGCAGTTTCGCAAACACACCTCTGAAGAAAGATGAGGCATGCAATGAAAACCACTGCTATTTCCACGTACTAGTTGAATACGATTTCGTCAGCCACTTTGCCTTTGTGCGTCGCCGCCGCCCCCACAGCGCCGTACTTTATACTTTTCGCGGGCCCAAAGTTTCAGTTTTAACGTACGCAACATCCCTAAGGTTGATGTCCCTTTGGAGCACACTGTACATAGTTTCAGTTATTTGCAAACGCATCACAGGGTTGTGTGTTGCTGCCCTTCAGGCGCTGAAGTTTGTAGTATGCTATTGTGTGTTGAATTGGTTGCCTAAAGTGTTTTTCTTCCTCTTACGCACAATGAAAGCGTGCAAAATTTACATTGGAAAATTGAAATCTTTCTACGAGAAACAATCGTACATTTGGTTCTCATGTGCATAACAAATCAATCAATTAAAGTATTTAATTACGAGTTCTGTTTGTTGGTTAATTAGTAAAAAGCATTAACATTTATTCAGTTGAAACAATAGGATAAATAAATAATAAGCGGCATTAAAATTTGGATTTAATTCCCATTTTAATATATTTACTGTTTATTGATGCTTTTCATGTTAATAAAATTGATATAATTTCATTAGAAATATGGATTTCGAATTGAACGTTAACATCGTAATTATTTATTTAAAAATGAATTCACATAAAAGATTAATGTACAAAAATATAGTAATATAGAGTTATAAAAACCGCGAAAGGTTGGCGTAGACGTTCGCGAATGAATTTATAAATTATCTGCACAATAAATAAACAATAAATACGATTGTTTTTATTTGCGCAATTCACAGGATAACGACCGACGAGGGGGTGGGCGGCGGAGGAAAGGGAGATGGATGGTTAATGAAAACCGAAATAACGTTTGTTTGCACAACAGTTTTGCAAAATATTGGATAATAGAGTAAATATTCATCGAATGATAAAATAGATATATTATCACATATTCGCAGTGTCATACAGGATGTTCAATTAAACTTGCCAATTCGCATGATGTGCGCTAAAAGATTAATGCGTGTTAGCAAACAACACATTGTATAATGAAATATGTATGAGGGTGCTAGTTTTGTGGTTACGCGCGCATATTGCACGGCGTTCGCGCTTTTCCGGGAAATGGAAAGATGTATGCGTCTGCGTAGACATTAATTTACGTGCGCGTTTTACAAATTTGTTTACTAACGAGTGCGTAAATGCAATAACGAATAACTATACATACACGCACGTCATGAAGGAAAAACGTGTTTGTCGTATAACAATCGTACATGTGTTGGACTGGGGAAAATGCATTTTAATTCGTCGATAAACAAAATTTCATAGACTATTTTCATAGCACGCGTGTGCATCATCGACGCAGTTTGCTATCTCGCTTCGATGCAATTTGCGGAAAATATGCGCACAAACAAAAATTTCCAATGTAGCATATGCATTTCGAATGTCGATAGAGATGAAAACTCCATTTTCCACTCGATGCACGCTGCTTGAAAAATGCAAAATGCTATTTACTTTGCCGCATATTGTTGCTGCTTACATCGATTTGTTGTGATTATTGCTGCATCTCAATCAATTTTAAAGCAATGCGCTTGTTTTATTTAAATTTCTACATTTGAAATTGATATTTTCTGGTTTCGATTAAAATTTAAATTCTCGTTGAATCATTGATAGATTCAATTATTTTCGCAATTTATTCAATTAATATTTTGACGTTTTAGCAAATTATTACCAAAAGCAGTAGTAAAATTCTAGGGAAATTTCATTCGTTTTTTTTTCGTTATGTTGGCTACATAACCATAAACTCATTGCTTGAAGAGTGTACAGTCCCTCTTACTTGTCGTCGTGAAAGACAACTAACATCTTGCGGTTCTTCTTGGCGCTATCATCTCATGCTCCTGATGCTTGTAAACTAAAAGAAGAACATACATTTCGCGCGACGACGACACACATGTGCTATGACGGGAGGTGGCTGTGTGGCACGAGGGCAAAACGTCATAACCTCCTCCAGTTAAACGAGCTGGAACCAGGACGAACCGCTGCGAAGCACATACGTGCGCGTACAGATAAATTCCTGAAATTTGCACAACGAGGACACAACCGCACACATTGCGACATTATATATATAAAACGATGACGAAGAGTGGAGGAATACGCGAATACGGACTAAAATACACATTCCAAATAGCAGTGAGCACGTTCGTGTTGAATTTGAGTAAAGTACGACGAGTTACACATTCACCGTTTTCTAGTTCGTCGTTTTCTTGCCGCGTGGCATAGAGAGTCAACTAAGGCGAAATATGCAACTTTATTGACACGACAGCTCTTACATCTTTTACAACTCTTTTTTGAACTATGTATTTTATGCACAAGCTGAATTTTATCATGCTGGAATTCAAACTGTACGATATGAATAAATTAATCCGCAGATAAATAAACGTAAAAATTACAATTTAATTAAATATTGAAAATTTCAGTAGTCAATGCGATGACAACGTAATAAATAATGGAAATTGCAGTAAGCTCGCGATACTCATAAAACTATTATTTAAATATTTAATATGCGTCATTTAATTGAATATTTAAATAAGGCAGATGATGCTTACCCCATGCTGCCGCATAAAATAACGCGGTGTAAAACTAGCACTTAACGGTCGACGCATCAGCTCGGGCGCAATTGCGTTTATTTTTTAATTAAGCAAACGCAGACGGTAAAACACTTTAACAATCGTCTTCTGCGCCAAGTAGTCGTTTAATGGCACTGAGAAAAGTCATAAAACAAGTTCATTTTCGCTCAGTCTATCGCTACTTAATGTATTGACTCGTTTTTATTATTTCTACATCGATACTTAAAACAACTAACACGTTAGGCGAAATTATTTGAAGCAAACGCTTTATTTTCCGTTTTGTAATACTCGAAATTAATCGCACAGGGTGAGGGATAGGAAACGTGACAAAACAGAGACGTAAATGGAGGTGAAAGGTTAAGTGGTAGTCGTTAGAAAATTGTTTAAAATTTTATTTTATCACTAGCGGGCTCACAGAACAATAAAACGCGACCTACTACGATATTATTCACTGCTTTATTCCATACACGTAATAGTACTCTTGCTCGCTCTCACTTCCACCCCTAGGATAGTTATTTTGATCGTTTATGTGTCGTTGGGCCGTTTTGTCGCAATGTTTGCCTTTTATTTCGATTTTTATTTGGTGCCGTTTACGGCTCGACCGCCATCCTACAAAAGGGCACAAACGCATAAACGCACACATGTACTTACGCATTAAGTAGGTCAATAATGCGCATGCGCGATTGCATTGCAAAATACGCGTCGTAAGCGAACGTAGTTTGAGCGAATACGACTCATTGAGAAGCTGATGTTTGCGCAATTCTTGAATTGTAAATCGCATCGAATGCGTCCATCGCTGCCTGACAGACGTGTTGAGTGCATGCGCAATGAGCTCGTAAAACATTTTATTTAGAACTTGTTCAACGATCGAATTGTCGAATCGACTTTTATTTCATATCGTAGCTGCAGGTGATAACGGGGTGGGTGGAGATATTTAGTTTTTTAATGCATACACATATTGAATATTTGCGAGCGGAAATATTTCATTCGCAAGTAAAACAAATGAAACATTCGAAAACGATCGACGTGACAGCATAAATAAGCTTTATGCACTTGCACGTATTCAATATGTGATAGAAAGAGAGGGATGAGTTATAGCCTATCCTCCTCGTTCGATAGCGTGCGCATGCGGGGTGGGAAAACAAACGCATCCCTTATAGGTTATATTTTTCATCACAGAAAATATACGGGTTGTATGCACGCGGACAAAAATATGTACAGGCGATGTGAGATGAGGTGAGCTGAGGTATTTCGTGGAGAAGCACCGAGCATCGTGCGATCCTCTCTCTATAGGTGAAAAATTGAAAACTCCCAAAACAAACATAATTTACATACGTGCCCTCGCATATTCGCGCCGCGCACATATTGCGCGTCGTGCGGCGCGAAATAGTTTATAAAGCACTTGGGAAATCGGGCTTTTTTCCGCCCTCAACGAGAGCGCAAACAGAACGATGGAATGTGTGTGCGCGCGAGTTTTCTCATGTTGCGTGAAAATTCAGCAAACGCGAGTGGGGGCATAACTCGGATTCCATGCATCAGCTCGTAAAGAATCATTTCGAATTGTTCAATGTGGTCACTAACCATCCAAATTCATCATAACCTCTCTTTTTTTATTTTCACTTTATAACCACAAATATTTTTGGAAAATTTCTGTTAATTTAAGAAAATATTTTAGTGATTTTTCACAACTTTATCGTATTTACATCATTATTACGTATTAAAATCTCAAGGGATCACAAAATGTATTTATACATTCTTAAATCATTTCTCATAGAAACTCATTGAAAACGTAGAGTTATTTATCATTGGAGAAGAGGAATAACCAGGAATTCCACGCATCAGCACGTAAACAATGATTTCGAATTGTTCAATGTGGTCACTAACAATCCAAATTTATCATAATCTCTCTTTTGTTAGTTTTCCCTTTATAACCACAAATATTTTTGTATAATTCCTGGTTATTGAAGGAAATATTCTATTGATTTTTCACAATTTTATCGTATTTAAATCATTATTAACTATTAAACTCGCTAGCAATCAGACAATGTATTTATACATTCTGAAATCATTTCTCATTGAAAAGGTAGTGTTATTTATCATTGGAAAAGGGGAATAATTAGGAATTCCACGAAGTCAGTAACAATCCAAATTCATCATAATCTCTCTTTTGTTAGTTTTCACTTTATAACCTCAAATATTTTTGAAACCTTCTGTTAATTGAAGGAAATATTTTATTGATTTTTTAAACTTTTAAATCATTATTAAGTATTAAACTCTCTCGCGATCGGAGAATTTATTTATTCATTCTTAAATCATTTCTCATTGAAACACATTGAAAACGTAGAGTTGTTTATCATTGGAAAACAAGGCAGGCAATTTCAGTGCTCATATTTCATTTGCTTAAAGATATCCCTTTTTTGTCTCACTCATTCCCCGTCTCTCCGTCCTTCTTCTTCAGTCATATATATTCATACGTGGCGCGTTCGCACGAGGCGTGCTGTAAACGAACGAATAAATACGCGAAAAAGAGCGAGCGAGTCAACTCGTAAATTATGCAAAATAATTGAGACTGGCAAGAGAACGAATGGCGAGAAAAACGCTAACAAAATATGCCATTCGTGTTTATATTTGGATTATGTTTTATTGAATCGCGTATTTCATTTTCTAAACGTGCGCCAGCGACGTAACGTAGTGCCAATTTAAATTCACGTGGCACAACAAAAAAATGGAACTGGGAAATACAATGCATACCCAATTAAAAATAGAAAACGGCGTTAACCAAGGGAATTGGCAAAAGTTGATTACTTACTTTAAATTTCCTCTGCAAAAAAATTATTGCCCGTTGGGCTTTTATTTATCGCAAAATCTATTTCACGTGAATGCGATGCGGAAAAAAAGTTTAAAATGTTTATTGCTTATGCAGAAAATAATAAAATTCTCTCTAAATGACAAACCGAATCATAAAAACCGGTTGAGTAATCCCCGCGTAATAAAAAAGCACAATAAGACGAACGTGAAATGACTTACAAATAAGTATAGTCCGTGCACGTGTTTTTAAACTGGAAAATGGATATATTTATGCGGCTCGTGCACAATCCCAATCTCTCCTCCTCAATCCCGCGATTTGAATCGCGCACCGGATTGCAAAGGAGTGGGCAAAGTACTAAGCGATTTGCTTAATCTAGTGGAAAATTATATATTATGGGAATTATGGGCCGCAATTGGCTCTAAAATATAGGCAATTATTGTTGTTATGGCGCGCGTACTCGCGCTCCCGGTTGCTTCCGGTTTACGTAAACGCTACACACTTTTTCTTCCTGTTGCGTCATGCCGTTGCACTTGAACACAAATAATTTACGCGGCCGCTGCAAGAACGAGAGCGAGAGAAAGAAGATTTATAAATGGTTGGAAGGAAAACACTCTAATGTTTTCTATACTAATGTTATTGCAACTAGCGCTGTTAAATGATTTTCATTATTTAGCTGTATCCCTTAAACTTAGACCTTTCTTAAAGTCACTGTAATGGATTTGGGATGGTTGTAAATGATCTATGATAAGCAAAATTTAATGAAAATTTAAAACAAAGCCTTAGACTAATTTTTGTAGCTATAGAAGGCTCGAAACAAGAATTAATTTTTAGGGGGTGTGAAGTACATATCATTTTCAAAAGGGGGCTGCACGTCAAACTAGTTTAAAACCACTGTTTTAACGTGATTCGACCCGATTGGATTTTCAATTAGTAATCATATTTTGACAAGGGTGAATAAAATAATATAAAGTGAAGTACGAAAGTGAAGTACAATTCAACACTTCATAAATGTTTTGCTGCAAGCTTTATCAATCCGTCTCTCGTCTTTGACAGCGTCATTTTTCATTTCGTCAATGTGCTCGGAGGCCAGTTCGTTGTGAAGTGGCGGTGGTGACCACCCTTCCTTTATTGTAACATGTCCACTCGCGTTCGAATTGAGTGTAAAAGTTTGAACGGTGTGCGAAGAATATCAAAATATCAAAATGTTATCAAGTGTAGCGAAATCACTCGTGTGCGGTGATGAATGAGCGACTTGACGCGATTACATTGCTTGTTTCTCTCGAGGGTTGCGCGGATGGCGGCAAGACAACACATCGAAATGTAATTAATATCTATCGGACTACCTTTCGCGTTGCGTTATTAGTGTTTAGACAGTTTGCGCCCTTCGGAATCGATGCGTGGGAATTGCAACGCAAACGCGAGCGCGCGCTTTGATAAGTTTGGGGAGTTTGAGAATTTGGGAGTTTGGGATTTCACCTTCGCTCGCATCACCTGCCTGGTGTGTAGTTTATGCACACCGCTCAGCGCCAGCAAAGGCGTAAAGCTGTCAGCTTCGAGTTTGACAAATGCATAAATGGAGTTAATCAAATTGTTGTTTTGATTAAGTGTCAAAAAGTATTTTACTGATTACATTTAAAGCTCTAGTCGTGTGGTACATGTGAGTTCGGTTTATTCAAATATTGGTAGTAATCAGGAATTTACAGTAAGCTAACTTTTAGAAAGACCAAAACACGTTACACATCAAATACAAGTAGAAATTTGTAAAGTAATTATACTCTCTAGTTATTTTGTGTAAAATCTAATTATTGGTTAGATTCAATTATCCTACTAGTTAGTATTGACATCGGTTATAACGACCCATAAACTAAATTTTAGTCCCACAATATCCAGTAATAACGATTGCGATTTTAGTACTAACTACAATTTCCAATTGCATCAGCGCACAGTGAGCTGATCTCGATTATTACCGTGCAATGAAATATTATCATTTCGAAAACTAATTTTTTACCAAAAGCTAGAGACAGTATTAGCTCTAGTTTAAGCACATATAAATTTTATTTCAATCGAGGCAGTAGTTTAGCAACAATTTCAATTGAAAGTGGAACTGACTTGAAGCCGAAGTTGGCACCGAAAACGTTACTCAACTTTAAAATTCATTATCTAAGGTCCAATTTAGGATTGCAGAAAACCGAATACAGCAATGCAAAGGGCGTGCCAAGGATAATAATAATGTGTGTGTTTAAAAATAGTCAAATCTTGGAAGTAAGAAAAACTCTCAAATAAAGTTTCTGTACATTGTGCTAAGTTGAAAAGTTATTTTGAGTTGAAGATGAAAATTTGAACAAAATTTGTCATTCTTGAGGCAGGTACCGCGATAAGCATATTTTCATTATTTACATCAAGGCAAATGATAACAAATTATAGATAAATACGCATAGAAGCAAAACACAAATAATGATCTCGTTATACGAACCGACGATGTCCTCTTCAAGTTGTCATTATTCGCGCTTATATATCTTCCTTTTCCCTTAACGTGCAATTTGAAATCTGTGTCGTCTGTCAGTCATTCTATTTCATTTCGCAAACACTGAGATGTCGTCCGCCCCAAGCGAATGCACTTTGACACGTTATGATGCGCGATGTACTAGATGTCATTGCATATGATGACACTTCACTCACTCGCATGCTCATTCATTGCGTGTGCGTCCATTCTTGTTGCCGTATAATTTGCCAGCTTGTCATTACGACTGCCACACTTTGCATTTCAAACAGCGTAGGTGTACATAAGACCGAGAAGAAAGACGTATGCTTCGTCGAGTTGTTTTGGTTGTTGCAGAAATGAAACGCGGAGCGCAAAAAAGTGGAAATGAACATGATGCACACACATTCGTCCTTTATTATCCTGCCATTAAGCAGTGTGTTGGCATTGTTGCGCCACAATGTGCATACGTCCGCGTTCTTGTATTTAGGACGAGGCGCATTAGCATAATACGCGAGCGCACAACTTGGTTGATGACGCATTAAAAGTGGCAGCCTCAATGTATGTGTGACGGGTTGCAGAGTCTCAGACGACGACGACGACAATGATGATGATGATAATGCTGATGAGTGTTGAGTATTCTTGTTTGTTGAGTAAAAAAGATGATGACACGTATGTTTAATGATGCTTATTCTTAATGTTAAATATGATTTAAAAATCGTTTTTTACTCAAATTAAAATTTTTAGGTTATACTTGCCTCAAATATTGTTTATAACCTCAAAGGGTCTAATAGTATATTCATTTGATAATGGTATATTGCATGCAATTGACATGCTCGTCCTTTAAAGGATCACATTGAGTGAAGAAGAAGAAGGAGAGCCACTCTGCTTTGCAAACATCTCCATGCGCAATGATGATGCACCACTTGCGAATCCTTTCCGTTCATTTTTCGTGTCGTCACTCGAAAGTGCATTATAGTTGAACGTTTCCTCTCCTTGGACGCGTTTAGATGCGTCTCGACTTTTGCAAATGCCTTGTGACATTTTGAAGTAGGCACTATTCCGAATACAAGTCACAAGTGCATTGATGTCGTCACTTAAATCATGTGAATGTCATTCGCATGAATCGAAAACGCAATTAACACCGCGAGTACAATTCGGATAACGTGAATACAACTCGATGTCGGCAGTGAATGTATTTGGCGAATCGCGAACATAATAGATTTCAGCTGGTAAGCGCACCATTGCGCGTATTGCATTGCATATCGATACGTCGAAATCAATGCGCACTTATAACTTAGCACGAATCGGATGCGGTACGCGCGTATATTCCAACTAATCGTCCTGATTCGCTACAGCAATGTGACAATCGAACAATGCTGACCGATGAGCTATCGTAACCGGAAACCGGAAATGTACTCGTGTGCTGTTTCATCATTTTACAGCGAGCTTTAGCCAGCTGTATTTCCTGTAAAGTGATACTTGCAAAGAGAAATTTTCCAACGTTTTGTTTGGTTCGCAAATAGTTTAGATGCTAATTACTTATTAGGTTAATTGCACATCGCGATGTTGTTTTAATGGACAGCTGGTCTCAATGTTTGTTCAGTTCTGTCAATTGAATTTGCAAAGCTTTTGTCTTTGCTATTCTGTCGTGTTTCATCCTCTACGATCGGTGAGTGAACAACTGTTGTATAGGTTAGGTTTATATGGAAAGCGATTTGAATAGTATAGTGTTTTACGTATTTCACTAGTCACTCGAAACGTTCGAACCTCTTAACCTCACCACTCGCCGTAATAGAAAATCCAGTGTTTACGTGAATGCGCTCAATGCACGCATCGGTCCGAGAAGTATTTAAAAGCCATTCGATGTTTGATTTCAATGCGCATTCGCTCGCTGGCTCGCTGATTTTCCCGACTGCCAATTCACGTTCAGTTGGCACGCGTGCATCGCCGTGAAAATCAAAATCAAAGCAATTCATCATGCAAATCAGTTTCCTGCCACTTTAGCACCCAATACTCTGTTCGAATTCATCAATAAGCGCGTACGTTTATATAATTGCAAATTGGCTGATGTACAGATATTTATTACTAACAATTACCTCTTCGAATCAATTGTCATAACAGCATAATTATCATTGGAATTCCAATTAATTCAAAGCTTTTCCTTGTGCTCTGCGAAATGAACAAACAAATACTGAAGGAAATGTGTATAGAAAATAGCAAAACGTTGTTTCAAGTTCCACATGAAATACAAACGAGGACGAGGACCTCGTTTCGAGGAAATGGTTATACCCGTTTGGCAACAAAAAATGCGAACCCACCTCCGACTAAACCAACAAACAAAATAACAAACGTAAAAAAATCAATGCTTTTAGTGTTTGCCCTTCGAGTTGGTTTAGTTTTTGTCATGTTTCGCCTTTCGCCGAAAATTTCACGCGTCCGGAAACATTCGCGCTTCAATTCGCTTACGCGTGTGTGTACACTTGTTATTTATGCAAACACGCAGCAAACATTTTTTAATTAGTGCTATACGTTTGTTGTTGCAGCAGCGCCGAAGGCAAATACCACCTATGGGTGAGCATCCTCAGCGGCGGGATGAGTATGCTCGCGAAGGAGACTGGCATCACGGTGTTTCTTCTCAATTTGGCGTATGACACGTACAGAACGTGGCCGCACATTAAAAGGTGAGTTACATGTATTTAATTAAGTGCCGAAAGTGACTTCGCATTGTCTGCATAATTGTGCAACTTTGGTTAATTTGAGTTGGATGCTTGTTTGATTGTATAATCTTCTGCTTGCTTGCAGGACCATCGTCGAAGTGCGATGGACGAAGGAAACGCAACAGTTTGCCAATCGCGCTGCAAAGATTCTCACATCGGTAATAATAACACTTTGAAAGCTATTCAACCAAACACTTTTGCGTGATTAACATTAGTGGAGTAATCAGGATAGTAGAATTAAAGCAATTTTTACATTACTTTTATTTGATCTCTAAGTGCACTTTGGGTGGTATAGGCATAGTAGTATAGTACTATACTCTACTCACATCTTGGTGGTATAGTACTATACTCTACTCAAGTCTTGGTAGTATAGCTCTACTCAAGACATGTTGGTGTAGTACTATACTCTACTTAAGTCCTGTTGGTATAGTACAGGACTCTACTATAATTTTCTTGTAAGATCAATTTTTAGTATTGAATGATCTCTACTCACCTTATTCCACTCCACGTTAAAAATTAATGTAAACTAATTAAATAATTTTGTGGTTTTTCAGCTTGGAATATTTTTGGCAATAAGACTAGCTCTCCTTCAAGGATCACTCCCCCGTTTCTCGCAGCAGGATAATCCAACGGCGTTCCATCCATCGCTTCTCGTACGGTGAGTGACTATTACTTTTTACTCATTCGCTGTTGGGATTCGAATCCCTTTTTGTCATTTCGCATCGCAACCCTT
This sequence comes from Anaulacaspis nigra, assembly GCA_030264675.1. Lineage (NCBI taxonomy): Eukaryota > Metazoa > Arthropoda > Insecta > Coleoptera > Staphylinidae > Anaulacaspis > Anaulacaspis nigra. Next base: position 156,237 of record JARJDV010008366.1, on the reverse strand, counting down.
TTGCGGCAGCGACAGTGTGGCACATTAATGCGAGCTGAGTTCAATGGCGCGTTAAAACAATCGAATTGAATCAAATTGAATAAGTGTCCGTGACATTAAGCAGACGGCAATTCTTCTACTCTTCTCGTTCTTAAAGCGCGATGTTTTAATCCGCAATAAGCAATAAAATGTTAATTTTTACTCTCGCGCAGCGTGTAACTCGCGCTCCTATTACTTAAACATTTTTATTTCTCTCCTCCGCATCTCTTATCGGCGTCGTTCTATCGCGAAATTAAACACAACTCGACGCGCGCCGACCACGAAGCGGAAAACGCGCGCGGGCGACTCATTTAATTAATTGAATGTTAATGACCACAAAACTATTTAAAATATGCTCGTAATAAAATTCCGGCGCACGCAAACTTTTTAATTAGATTTAGTAACTCGCCAACGAGGAGAGTTTCGTTTGCGCGTTTGAGTTTCTTGCCGAGTTATCAAGAAATGAAGAATTCCGTGGTGATATTCACTCGAAAAAAATTAATTAAAAATTATTACTTAGCATAACTTAAGATCGCAGCTGACATCTCAGCAGCTGCAGCACTCTAACGATCAGTTTCCATATCAGTATCACTTTCGTAATGTTATCATCAACATCCATTACACGTTCTTCACGTTCCACGTCTTAATAGTAGGTAATCGATCATATTTTTGCTTTTTCTTTTATTCGACTTTGAGAAATCAAATTTCACTTGCCTCCCCTCAATGAAGTGCTTTTTTGATACACAGTTCCTCCTCCTCCGCAAATTTCCGGGATATTTAATATCATTGGGCCGCCAAGAGGGAACGCGACAGTCCGCGGGATAAAAGGATAATGAAGAAGCACTTTTACAAGTAGCTCTCTTTTTCCTCTTTAGCTAATGCTTTATCCCATTGCCTTCCCTGCCTCCGCCAGTAGGTAATTTAATCCTGGAATGTCAAAACAAACCCAAGGCCACATTTCGTACACAGACATTGATATCATACACATACAAGGATGTGCCTTTCAAAGATTACCTTTCCGGATCAGGAACGCTCTCGAATCACAGGTATTTGAGTGGATTTCTCATGTTTCCCTTTTTGTGTGGCCTCATCCTCATTCTCATCTCCAGCGATCCTCAAACATTTATCAATTGAGATTTGCCTCTACAAAGGCCAAAATATATTGCGCTGATTTGCACATTTTGAAAAACACTGACTTTTAGGTTATTCGTAAAGCTCGTATTTCACATTAAAGAAATGATCTGTTGGTTGCATACAATTGAGATACAAAAAAAAACATTTGAGATAGAGTATCAATAATACAATAAAAAAAAGTTTATAACAGCGAAAGTGAAAGATGAAAGGCAAAAGATTAAACAATTAATATGCTAATTGAAATTGCAACGCAAACAAAATGCTAAAAAGTTTAATTACTTTAATGAATTTAATCCACTTTATTGGTTTATTTTCTTCGTCTGCTTCTTCGAGTTTTGAGCGGAGACGACGCATAACTGATAGAGGTATGCTTGGTTTCTTCTCGGAATCGAGTTGAGTTAGTGTTCGAAGCCAAAGAAAGGAATACGGATAAAAACAATGAATAAAAAACGAGGGGGTAGAAGGAACGCTAGACGGAAATCGTAGAAAGAAAAGTTTGAGATGTCGACATGCGTTTTATGCGCGTTTCAATTGAACGAATCTCATTAGCAAATTCGAGTAGAGTCGAGTCCGGTGCAAGCGACGTGCACGAACATTATTAATTAAATTGACTTGACTCGCTTTCTTCGTTAAGTACACATTCCGCACGAGCAGAATAAAGTTAAAGAAGCGCTAGAGAATCGTGGTTGTCATTAGTGATCAGTTATCGCGTTTCATGATTCTAATAATAATGCTCAACGAATTTTTATCTGAAAACTAGGTCGAATTAAATGTGAAAATGAAAAATTTAAATACCAGAAATAACATCACTCTTAATTGATTAATAACAATTAAGTATAAACTTTTCTACAACGAAAATATTTGCGTAAAATTCCATTCTAATGAAAATAATGAAACTTTTGGCGTACTTTAAGCATTCAACTCGCAACTTTAGACACATTGAATTCTTCTTCTTGCCACCACCACTGCCATCGCCGCCGCCGCCGCCGCCTCTTATCACTTAATTATAAAGCGCATTATTGTGCGTGTCAAGTCGAAAAGTACTACGCATTTCGATTCAGCGCGGGCGATAAAAGTGAAACTTTGAAGAGCATTCGCGCACGGCTTGTAATAATACAAAGTTTGGCGCATCATCATCATCAGCATTATCATCATCATCAGACGCTCATCCTCATTGTCGTCGTACTCATTGCGCGATAATTTGATGAATTAGCTATTTACGAAAGTACTAAATGCAAAACGAAGCCGCTTTGTGCGCGGCCTTTCTTCGTAATTCAATGCGAGCGACGCATAGTTTGCAACAACAAACAACTTTCAAATATGCGATGCATGTGCATTCAGATTTCGTGATCATCATTCATATTCTATTTGCTTTCGTTTCTCTCGTGCGCGTTGTAATTGCACTGCTTCCGTCTTCATTGTTTTTGTTATGATTGCGTTGCGACGACACCATCTGTGGCAGCGAGTGTATTGCGGGCGGGTGTATTTTGTCATTAATGTTTGAGCCGGCACCACCTCTCAAGCCGTACTTCTCCTCAAGTGATGCAACTGAGTGCACAGAAATTCGCGCTGTATTTATTCGTCGCATCTCACTTTGCCGCATTAGTTCGTTCTCTGTTTCTCCTTCCTTTCAAATGCGCATATAGCAAACCGCATACTGCGTAAACAGTCTCCGAAACAAGCATGCATCATGCATGTGTTATAAATATTCATGGAATTTACACGAGACGAACACTAAGTCTACTTTCGCATACACACTCGCATGCAGGGAGACGGAGAGAGGAACATATTTGAAAGCGAAGTCTTAAGGAATTGCATTTGCATGTGTCTCTTAAATTCAGAGATACTTTCATTGTGCTCGCGACGTAGATTTGGTTGCATACACGCAGACGCATACATCGTATAATTAATGTTTATTTAGTGTAATTAGTAGCTACAATGCGAAAATACGACAGACTGAAATAATATTTGGACAAAGTTTGTTGGCGCTATCGCTGCTTCACTGCACTCTTACTGCTGCTGCCAAAATCGAAAATCCGAGGAGAAACTTTTTGGTTGCGCTTATTTGTTTAGTAACTCTGTAGACGATTCACCAATTAGCTGGGTTTTTCATATTTCACCAACTTGCGCAAAAGTTTAATTATCCGTCCATTGAGCGCATTGAAATATTGCAAACGCGGATAATAACAAAAGGAATGGCTATTGTGTATTGCATTCGGGGCATGCGAATTGGCGTGCTACGTGCTCGCTGCCATCGATTCGTTGTAACAAGCGGTAGCACTTGAAAATAGCAGTATAAAGGAGTCTATCATCATTGTCGTTGGACGCGCGCGTATCGGTCGACTGATTTCTGAACTCGAGTGCCAACGCACGCATGCAACAAGAAGTGCCGTCGCGGCACCACTTCTGTTTGTTCCCCACGAAGAAAGCACCACTGAAGTGGGACGATGTTCCTTATTCCTTCGCAAAGTGCTGCGGTCGAGAGAAAAACCTGAGGGAAGAGAAGAGAAGAAAGAGAAAGCGCAAACAGTGTTCTGTACTGTTCGCTATGTATTGTTTCGATTCTGTAGCCACCGCCGCCGCCGAGGATCTGAGTTGTTGGATCACTTCCAACATGCACTTGGGAGGCAAACAATTCCAAAATCGCGAACGCCAACCGCACAAGAAATGCTTACGAACATCTTGTTCGTATTCATTGCGAGTAACACACATACTGCGTGTAATTAATAATAATATTAGTCTTGCGCGAAGTGGGCGGGGTGCTAATTCTTGATTTAACTATTTGCTGAAAACTTTACAATATTTTAACGTAATTTACCGTTTCTGGGAATCACAAGAACATCGACGTGCGGCTTCTTGGAATATGTATTTAAATAATTCGAGAATTACAAAAAGTACACGACGATTTAGGGTTCGAGTTATTTAAATAATTCAAAAACATATAGGTAGAAGACTAATTTCGTATTCTGGCACATGTACGCATGCAAATGACTTTTCATCCCTTTTAACATTTATTTCGACCCACATTTGTTTCATTCCCTTTTTTTCGACACGCCAGCGTTAGAGGTGCGTTTCTGTAAAATAAAAGTCGTCCTTTTGCTTCTTCCTTTTCGTCCTCGTCTCGTGCATCTTATGCATACATTTATGCAACGCGCCGAGACAGAAATGGCAATATCGTATGCGCAAAAGTAAATTTAAAAAAGATACACGCACGTGAAAAAAGAGGGTACAGAGTGGTGTTTGGCATTCATCTACTTAGACGCAAAGTGATGGCGTGGCGGCTGAGACAAGTTGAAGAAACTCCTCTTTCTGGAAGGAAAAGCGAGTGAATTGTGGGCAATACAAGTAACAAAAAGCCGCTGATTCCCGACCACCTCGGGATGAACCTCGAAGAGGGAGAAGAAGTCGACGAAGACATATGGCTCAAACTAAAAGCAAAGCTCACCAGCATCTCTTCTTTCCTCCCTTTTGTGTGCACACGGATATTTTCGCTGACTGAGACATTTATACAGCTAAGAAGAAGGGTATTTGTTTAAAATTGCATTTAAATATGACTAATGTGCATGCTCAACGATGTTTTACGAGGGAATATCATCCATTCGGCCTCGTCCTTCAAATTCATAAATTCAGATAACACAAAGACTCATAAGCTGTAGCATTAAACCCGAAAATCAACTAGACTGGAATCTACGAAGTACTATAAGGGTTGCTTTCCTGGTCGCTTTGTGCTTGTTCGTCGGGGTTAAGACAATGGCGGGAAGCAGGATGGAGGAGCAAGCTAGACTACTACTATAGTGTGGTTAGCTTGAGGGATTGGGGAACGAGGAGGGCGGGGAAATATAATAGAATATGTAATAGTTACTACCTTCCAACGGTAGAAGAAGAAGATTCGGGATGGCGGGAATAAATTTAAATATTTTATTCAGCATATGCCTTGCGCATCTGCGAAGGACACGCCAAAGACAATAAATATTCACTCGTAAGGAGTAAAAAAAGAATGTGACATATTGCAATGAGATTGCAAACATATTGCTAGTGTTCTTGACGCGAACACGAAACGAACGAATATTAATGTCTTTGAGTGCAGGGGGAGTGGGAAATACTTTTAGTGATAAAATGAGGGGATGCACAATTAGTCGTTTCGTTACGAACGATTAGGCCCACTGTATTTCTGAATGCGTGTGGTTTGGGTTGCCACCCTCTCTTCCTTTAAGCGCCTCGTCATCATCATAGCCATGTTTGTGATAAGCTTTCGACTCGTCATTATCCTGCTTCCTCCCCCCTTGAGTGTAAGTTGGTGAAAAGCGTCATCTCATTGCTTGCTCTCTTCTCGCGTTGTTGAACAACAGGATTTGGAGCGCTTAAAAAGCATCCAAGGCGACTTTTTCTAGCGAATTACAACGAAAGCTGCTAAAACGCATTCGACCAAAATTCCCTAAACGGATTTGCATTTTAATGACATGTAACTTGCTACGAATTAGCGGTACGTACACATCAGTGGACGGAAAAAGAAGATTAGAAGGCTTTTTAAGCATGCGCGAATAAAATTTAAATTTTAAGAATTATGCTCGGTCGTTGAGAGCAAATAGTTGAATTGAGGATGCGTGACAACAAAGACGTAATCATCAAGAAGCAGCAGCAGCAGCGGCGACAAATGGGGCAATTTGCGAACGGGCGGCAGGAAGCGGCAGAAGCTTCTAGCCGCCGTCGCCGCCGTTGTTGAACGGGACGAGAAACGTTTAGATAATTTGCGGTGTGCTCAAAATGCAAATGGTTCGGAAATTAAGTTTCACTTGTTCAGTAAATAAGTCCGCTCTTTTACCTGCAATTACATTGTAATCTAGTGGCGCAAGCGCAAATGTGACGTACGTAAACGCTACCGCCGCCTTTGAGCCGCCAACGAGGAGTAAATGCTCTAAATGCTCGTCGCCGCCACCGTTTCGAAAACCGACAGAGCGTAAATGAATGCTTGCTGCGAACCAAGTGAACACTCTTTAGATCCGAATAAATTCAAAAGCGGATGTAAAATCCTCGTGCTTTATGCAATCAAATCCAAGAACAAAAAATATTCAATTCACTCACTCACATTTAGAATTCTGAGTAATTCTCTCCCTCGTTGAATGAAAAAGTATATTCGGATGAAGTGAATTATGCTTAAGTTATTATGAACACTTTGTATATTTTTTATTTATTATTACCACATGTGAAACTCTCGGTGCACTCTCGCTGGTAATAATTTACGAATGAATGAACCTTCGTTCAAAGCTATGAAACAATAAAACTTATTAAGTCGCTAATTAGTCTGTGATCTAACCGAGTAACTAGCGTTAACGCTTGCGCGCCGCTCTGAATAAATGCACGCTGCTCAACTTGTTTTCAGCGCCGCGACGCGCTGTCGTGCAAATCAAAGAAACAAGAAGTGCGCCAGCCTACCGCCCCTCGAATGAACTTCCTCTGCAACGCGCAATTAAACATTAAAATTTTCACTTAATTAACGGATTTAATTGCAAATGCTAAACACACTTAGACGTTCGCGCAGGCGCTAGCGTGTCTAACCACATTTGCATTCATAAAGATCACACGATCCTTTATCGTCAAACGTGATAAAAACCGAAAGCAAAACGAGCGAGCGAGCGAACGAGGAAAACTTCTTGACGAATAAAAGATTTCACAGCCAGCCATTGCGAATTGGTTCAATTTCCACAATGACTGAACTTTGCCGACCGCATGCGGGGACGCGTTGCGGGAGCGGGATGAATGCGCCGCCAAAATAGAACGCAAAAAATCGTCGTGCGCTATACGTGAAAGAGATATAGGGTTCGTGCGAATGGCACCCGAGGGATGCGAAAGAAGCGCAACCTGTGCAAGTCTTGTCCTTCTTTCCCCTCTTTCCTAAAGGATGCTTGTTTTCACAATGCGATGCATTTACGCTTTGAAATTAAGCATCGAATGGATTTCTGGAATCATTCAAAATATATTTAAAAGGATTGTTATCAAAACAATGAGTTTTCAAGGATCAAGGATATATTAGAGTTCTTTGTTAAATTGCATGAATATCTGCTTATAACGACTAACTCCTCAAGGATAATTAATTCCTCGAGGTTACTGATACTTTTTAGGTTAATATTGTAATTCTTAAGAGTAAAATTTATTATTAGTAATACAACGAGTTTTCAAGGACCAAAGATTTGCAAGACTTCTTTATTAAATTACATTAGCATTCGGTTATAACCGAATGTTATTATATTACTGATATACTCTTTAGGTTAAAGTTGCAATTCTTAAGGATAAAATTTTATAACCTAGAAATATTTAATAGATTGAATGAAAATATTATTTGCAAGACTTCTTTGTTAAATTCATTACCATTCGGTTATAACCGAATGTTATTATTTTACTGATTTTAGGTTAAAGTTTTAATTCTTTTCACCTAATAATATTCAATTCATATATCATGAAAATATTTGAAATTAAGCATCCAATGAATTTCTAGAATAAATCAAAATACCTATATTTAGAAGGATTATAAATACATTTAGTTTTCAAGAATCAAGGATTTGGACGATTTCCTTAATAAATTACATTCATATCCGATTATTTCGACCAATTCATTAAGGATAAATGAATTTCTCGAAATTACTAAGTTAAAGTTTTCAATTCTTAAGGATACATTTTTATAACCTAGAAATTTGCAACTTCTATTTAATGGAAACACTAACGTTTTTTTCTCTTTTTCAGGATACTGACATTTTGTTACTTGGCAGCTTTCAACTGGTGGTTACTTCTGTGTCCCTCAACCCTTTCTCACGACTGGCAAATGGGGTCTGTACCGCTGATCACATCGCTGGGCGATTCACGCAATCTCCTCACTTGCCTTTTCTTCGGGCTCGCTATCGCGTTGGCCATTCGAAGCGTCATCGACTTTGAGGTGAGTACTTTTACACTTTTTTTCAGGCATGTGTTTATTCAGTTACTTCTTGTCGTATTGCGCGCTGAATGTAGAAAAATGCCACAATTTTCGCGATAAGTATTTTCCCATTAAGAGACTCGAAGTTTAAATGAAATGCAAATTGAATGCGCCATGACAACTTGCGCAATGACAACGTAAAACGAAGAAGTGTAACATGTCTTATCGCGATTTTTTCGACGGTTTTCATCACGTCGCTCGCGAACGGCCCTTGCGGCCGATAAAGAGGAAGTGTGTATTTCATTCCCGTTTAATAGCCAGTTTCCCGACTTGTACTATTTTACTTGGTGCCATCACGTAAATTATTGCCTCGAGCTCTCCTCGCCTTCGCTTCGCCTCGCCGCCTGCGCTCAAGATGCCTTCAAGAGCGACTCGTTCTTCCGGTGTTGGTATTTATTCCCCAAACAAGGCTCCATCAGCAGCGCATCAAAAAGCGAAGAAGCTGCTGCTTCTGCGAGTAGCAGTCGTACGTACGTACTACGTTTTCAACATTTTCGAGCGCCGTTAAATAGTTTTCCTCGCTCTTCACTCACTTTGTGCCTATTTCTCATTACCTCATTCCGCGAACGTGTGCTGTACTCCCTCGCTGTGTGTGGCGGCGGCAGACAGCGAGCGAAGGGCTGATTGGAATTAAACGTACAAGACTTCCATTACGTTCGACCTCAGTTAAACATCCACATTGGGAGTCGTTCGATTCGTTCGTCGGAGAGAAATCGAACGCATTACATTTTATGTACTTTCTCTCCGGCGAGACGAAAAAGAGCACGAGGGGCAAAAGACGAAGCAGAGAACGCGGAAGAACCAATCGAATGTGCATTCCCGACGTGGGATAATTAATTTTACCTCGTTTCGCGTTTTGCGCAAACGTTGGCGATATTTTTTGCTGCCGCTTCTTCACGTCTCGCCGAAGCAGGAGATGTGTTTATATAAAATTTCGGGCGGGATTCTTTATTGCTGCATCTGCAATTTCGCAATTCGCGCACGAAGCGAAGCGGTGCAAGAATTATTTGTATTTGTTTTGTATTTATTTTTCACGTGCTGTGGCCGCACTTCCTTATCATTAGGTAAGGAAGTAGCCATCCGACGGCAATGGATTTAAACACATTCCTCCTGTGTACACCAAACGAAAAACGAACGGAAGTGAAAGAACAACAGAAGAGACGCAGAAATTCACTACTCGAAGGCACTTTTTTCGCTTTATCCATCCGCACTTTTTGTTGTTGCTTCATAGTAAATTAAGTTACGTGATTGGAAACGCAATTCGTTATCCGGTATAAGTGGAAAAGTGGAGGAGTGTGCCACGAACGCAAACGCCGTGCGCAAAAAAGACGAATGTCATTTGAATTTTCTTCAGTCTCTTCTCGGTGTTTCTTCTTTCTCAGCGCGCACGCAAAATTAAGAAATTTATCATTCGACGCGTTTAAAGCCAGTGGAACACTTTAACACTTTGTGATAAAGCGTTCTTCATTAATAATTTTTAATACATAAGCGCATTATTTTTCGTCGTCGTTGGCGCAAAAACAACACCAACGCTCACTTGAGCTGATAATGAAACCAAAAGGGATTCTGCGCTCCTCGTCACTTTGTAACAACTCACAATATTTCTTTCAAACACTTCTTCATCCGCCTCTCAGGTGATAATTTAGAACAGAAAATAATGCACTTTGGTTTTTTTAACTTCCAAATGCACGGAAAATATTACTTAGAGAGTGGACTCAAAACGAGAGGGCGGCTCTTGTAATAAATATGCATGAGTAACGCGCACGCGCTTGCACATAAAGTTATTTTCGCATTCAAGGCAGTCGCAAGAAGTGCGGCCTCGTATTATTAAATAAATTATTTAAACTTTACTCTCTTGCATATTCTCGTCTAGTTTTTCAACTTGTTAGGGGGGCAGGAAGAAGAAGAGACCTATTTAAAATGTCGGTCTGCAAAGTACCTTTACATATTTACAATTCTCTTTCTTTGAACGTCCATTTTCTTATTGCACTACGACTTTGTTCGAGAATATTCGTTTGTTCTCTTCCTGCAAAGAATAAGATGGAAACTATAATGATTATTTGTTCAGTGAAACTCTTTCACTTGCATGCCCTATTTTCATATTTTTTACAATGTATTCCATGTTTCATCAGACACTGAAAAGACAGCCTGTTGATAACGTTTCGTAAATTGCATCCTGCGTTCGTTTTCCTTCTTGTATTGCATTGTGCAACAGTCGCGTATTGCGCATTGCTGGCACGTCTTGGAGATGATTATGCCAAAAGCAGCAACATGCGAGTAATCATCTTGTTGTAACTTCATCTCTAAGAGAAGCGCATACAAAATTGCAATTCTTTCAAGAAGTAGTATAATACAGAAGAGAAGGACTCGACACTCATTGTTCCATTTTCCTTGTGCAGCGCACTGAAAGACAGATAAATACACTGCGAGCATACGAATAATTCAATTTCATTCAATTTATTTGCCTTGCTGCTTCGTCCATTCGGTGACATTCAAGCCTTAAGGGGCTGCGCCTGTCGAAGCTCTTGGTTTTCGTGCGGCATCGAATGACTTTAAAGAAAACACACACCCGCAGGAGGAACGGTAGTCGGAGAAAAGGTAAATTAAATTCGAACGCGAATAAGTAACGAGCCCGAATTAGTCCTGCGCCTCTCCTCTCGTTCGCGTAAGTGGTTCCTGCTGCAAACCAAACGAACTCGAACTGCCTGCTGTCTTTACGTGCCGCGCTACCCAAAACTAACGCAAAGTAAGCAAACCTAATAATAAGAAAGTTAGACGACTTCTTGTACGCATTACGTTTGTAAGTAGTCCAACCATCTTCTCCTCGCTTTTTCGTACGTTCTCTGCGCGTCGTATATAATCACAGGATAATTTAAATTCCAAATTCTATTCGCGCACAGCGAGGACGAGCTAGCTGCTCGTGGTGCAGCATGCATCATAAACAATTTGCTTTATTAACATTGCAGTTGAGGTCGCGTGCGGTCGCATCACGAATTGTTTATTGTCGCGTGTCTCGCTAAAATAATGCAAATAATTTATAAACTCGAATGTGTTTTTCGGCTGCTGCCGTCCACCCGCAAACATCTGCAAAGCGCCACGCTGGAATCCTTACTGGATTTCGCAACTATTTCACCCCGAACCAACAAGCGCGCTGTATGAAAACAAACACGTACTGACAACAAACGCGCCGGCAGCAGCGGCGGCAACGGCGACTCGAACCGACATCGCTTGCTAGCAAAGCAACAAAAACGTGCATAGTTGAGCGTTATCTCATAAATTTATTAAATACCAATGTGCCGTGCTGCTCCCTGTGTCTGCTGAATGATTTAAATATTTCTAGCATGTTCTTTGCGCTTTTCAAAAGCATAAAACTCTTTGTCTGCATTTTCCTTTAGTAGTTCCTTTAGTAATGTGTACCTAGGATTTGTTGCTTTTCCTGAGCATGCTTGTCCTTTAATGTATGTACTTGAAATGTCATCTTTATTAGAATACGTTGTTGATGTTGTTGCAGCACCATCGGAACGTGGGCGTCGTCCTTGGACTGCTCCTGCTGGTTCTGCCGTTTGTGCCCGCCACTAATTTGGTGGTCACTGTCGGCTTCGTAATTGCCGAACGGGTGCTCTACATCCCAAGGTAATTAATGCCACGAATCGTAATTGCAATCGAATTGCAATGTTCCACCATTCGGTTCTCCTCTCTTTCCCGTGACGAACGAATTGCGCACACATGCGATGCGATTACTAATTCTTGCTTGGCCTGTTTGCCGCCCCCCATCTCGTTTCGCCCACGCCACATGTGTGTACGGACATCGATGACCTCGGGTGATGACTGTAATTCGTAAAATCTTCACCGCAACTGCAACTGCTGCGACCCAATTTCAACCCGAGCACAGCATGGGCTGCATTCTGCTGACGGTTCATGGCGTTCAAGTTTTATGGCACGCGCACATCCGCCATCGGCAGACGATGGTCTGTTTTCTTCTTCTGATCCTGACAGCGCACAGTCTACGCTGCGTGGTACGCAATAAGGACTGGCGCTCAAGAGAATCGCTTCTTCGGTAAGCGTATAGTTAGGCAACTCTATTTGCTCGTTCTCTCGAAATGAAGTTTAATTGTTTATATTCCATCTTATTTAAGCGCCGGCATTATGACACTACCGCACAACGCAAAAATGCATTACAACTTTGGGAATTTTCTGCGCGACTCGGCACGCCATGAGCTGGCGAAGACACATTACCTTACAGCGCTCCGGTAAGCAGGCGATGCATTATGATTATCCCCTCGAGGGAGTTCTAATTATTGTTGATGCCTAGACTCTGGCCAACCTACGCTAGTGCCCACAATAATCTCGGAACGCTGATTCGCAACCAGCACGAGGCCGAAAAGCACTTCTTGCTCGCTATACGATTCTCCAAGGACCACGTCAATGCGCATTACAATTTGGGACAATTGTACAGGTGAATTTTTATGCCAGTTGCAGGACATTAACGTGTGATACTAATGTGTATTTGCATTGTTTCTACGCTGCTTACTCTTTACTGTTGGACCTCGTACAATAAAAAAGAAAGTCGAACCGCAGCGACGAATCGAAGCGGATGCTTCGTCGCTGTTTGCGAATCGATCCACACTTTACGCCAGCATACATCGAACTGGCGCGACTCCGAGGCCCTAATGATCGGGGCGTCGGCGCTTTATTAAAGCGCGTCGTACAACTTAATCCGAACGACCCGCATTATATCACTCTGTATGCACAATGGCTGCTAGAGAAAGGTAATTACGATGCAGTGCATGGAAGGTTTTTGTCCCATATACCGTTACGTATGCAGCATTAAAAGTGCAACTTTTCATTACCCGTTGACCCTTTATCTGCGAATGGTCAGTGGGCCTGCGTGTGATACATGTGATGATATTCTTCTACTCGTAGGCAATCCGTCGCTGGCGTTGAAATATTACTGGCGAGCACTGTCCGATTTTCCGACGTATTTGGAAGCGATAATGGGTGCCATGAGAATCTTGCGTCGATGCGGCGATCACGCACGCCTCTTCCAATTAATCACGAGGTAACATTGTCCAGTTGGATAATCTCCCAACAACACGACACCCTCGATTCCGTTTGCTCTTCTTCCACACCGCCTTCGATTACCTCGCACATATTGCAACCGCAGCACCAACGAGATGAAATTAATTTCAAATATTTCTTTCTCCGCTATTTCTCTTCACTCGTTTTCCTCCCTCAATGCCTGCATGGGCTTCATATCCCTAGGCCTTTTTCTTTTCGGTCCTGGTGAAAATTCGATTCCAAGTGTAATGTTGCTGCTGGGTTGTAGGTACCAATCAATCCAAAGGTTGCGTCGAGGGGAAATGCCTCTCAATCCGCACATTTATCTGCACGGCTGGCATCTGAAATCGGAATTGAGCCATCGCGCCAAAGAATACGATGAGGAAGATGCGGCAAGTGATGCTAAGCAGCATTCGCTCGTTGTTGAACGCATCAACGGTTGCGCACGCAAATACGTAAAGCGACAAAGATTTTAAGGTAATTTCATGCAAACGTAAAACTAAATGTGTTGTTTTTAGAATGGTCGTTGTATCAGCATTACCACAGAGCGCATTAATTACTCGACGACGAGCACGTCCTCTTCGTCGAGCACGATGAAGGTGGCGGCATCCAAGTGGACGGCAAATCAAAGCAATAAGATTAACAACAAGACGCACAGCGGCGGCAAGCAATGCAAAGGCGGAAAGAAACTGCCAAAGGCAGCGCCTCATCGCTCCCCCGCCGCCGCACATATCATGGTGCATCATATTCTTGATAGCGTTTAAGACATGTTAGATATACTCTTCATGGAATTGTTTCACATTGTTAAACCAGTTACATTTACTCTATTCATATAATTCATACTGGCAAGGACCAAACCGGACGACAGTGTCATCAGTGTATTACCACAAACTAATTGTAACCAAAGAAAAAACATGGGAATTGCTATCATTATTATCACATCGAGTACCCAAGTACTACTTATTATTAGAGGAAGAAGAAGCGCGCGCCTTGTTTAAATAATATCAATAGTTGCATATGTACATACGGGTAGTGTACAAATTGATAATGAAAATGCTCTACGTTATGTTCTTCTTGACGATTTCATATTTATTGCTTGTTCGTACATATTATGAGAATAATTCAATAACCATTATTTACGTATTCCTATTACGAACACTAAGAGTGGACATTTTTCTAGAAATAAGTGAGACAAAGTGACGAAGTATTTTTAAGTAGCCAAAGAATTAATTAAGTAATTAAATGATCTATATTAATTATTAAGTACTAAAATTAACGAGAAGAAACAACATATTTTTGAATAACAATATACTTAGTTTAGAGCGGCTAAACGTAACGTAGGAAGGATTTAAGAATTCATTATAGCTCAGTAAGATATGAACGAATAATAGATGATACGTTGGAATGAACGGTGAAGAACTTTAAGTAATATCATTTGCGCGCCTTTCTGGGGACATTTGTATTCTAACGGAAAAGAACGAATTTGTTTGATTGGGGCCATGATTTTCGTACGTATACTACTAAATTTAAATTCAATATAACCGTTTCGTATGAATCGTTCGCATGCGCCGCGTTAAGAAATCGCGCGTTCAAGCATTTACCTTGAGTTTATTGTTTCGCTAATTGCTATTGAGAGAAGCGCATCTGAAGATGTCATTATAGCCCACTAAGGCGTCTTAAAAATAAGAATATTATGACGAATGCATAACAGTATTACATCAGAGTGATGTTATCTTAATTAATATAATGAAAGTACACTTGTAAAATATGTATAGTTTTTTATATTTTCTGCGAAGGATGTTGGATATGACAATTAAATAATTAACAAAATTTCATATTAAAATAACACGTTTCATTAGATTGTAATACAATAATATATTAAACAAATATAGAATTATTTACAATCAAAAGAATACATGATGTTGTAAACTTATATGACACATAATTCATCTGCAAATCCTTTTATGGCATATGTTATAAAAACACCGGATAAAATAGTTTTAATTCCTGAGAAATTAGCGCAATGATAATGAGTCCCATTCCCTATGACTGTTTATTTAATTCCGTCGTATTAGAAAGCTATCGACATTTCTTAAATGTCTTGTATTAAGTATTCAATTATTAATAGTGTGGAATTTCACATGTTTAATTTTAACAGCAATTTCTGAAGTTCAATATTTCTTTGACGTAGTTAAGCATTACTAATTGCATTATTATTGTTTTATGATTTAATCTTTACACCTTTTACCTTTTAGTGACGGTATTTCTAAGCCACCGTCACACTGTAGCTCTTATATTATAGAACCGGTTGTTTATACAATCTAACATCCTTGCAAAGAACATTAAATTTCTATTTAATTTCTTCCTGTTCTGTCAACTTTGATAGCTTGACACTGCTCGCCCATAGATCATTGCAGAAAGTTTCATCTTTTGCGATTGGTGGCAAAAAGAAATTGGTGCATTCGACAAGAAAGCTCCCAGACTGGATATTCTTTGCCAATGCTGCATGTAGTGTACATTGAATTCCTTGATAGGGCGTCTAAAAGTAAGGAATTAATCTTTAATATTCAAATTCATCTTTGCATATATAGCTTACTTTGGCGAACATGAAGAGTGAGATATTAATAAAGAGTTTTGATAATTTGACAAATATATCATCCGCACTCATATGTGTCCAAGATGTTGCAAAAATAGATGTGGCAACTAAACCTGGATGAGTAGCATATACATTAATTCCGTACTTTTCAAACTTTCTCGCAAATATTTTCGTGGCCACAAGTATAGCAATTTTTGAATTTCCATAGTCGTAAATGGGCTTCATGGGTGCAAATTGAATAGTTGTTGGTCGGTTAATGGTCAAACCATTACTAAAATCATGCGTAAAAGCAAGAAGGGATGATACAAAAACCACTCTCGAGTCTTTCGTTTGTTTCAGCAATGCTAAAAGAAATTCGAGAAATAACATCTTTTGTAACAGTTAAATTGCTTACGAAATAATAGATGTGTAAGCAGGAAGTGTCCAAGGTAATTAATTTGTAGAACTTTGAAGATACCATCTTCAGTATTGGAATGAAATCCTCCAACGCCCGCGTTATTAATCAAAATATCCAAACGTTTCTCTTGGTTGATAATTTGTGTGACAAATTTACGTACTGATTCAAAACTTGCAAGATCCAAGAGCATATAAACAACATCCTGATTACCAGTTTCTTTAATAATTTTTTGCACACTCTTGGTTCCATCAACTACGTCAGCAATTATTACGCGGCATCCTCTCGAGGCCAAATTCAAGGCAGTTAAGTAACCCATGCCTAGAATACATTTTAATTACAAATTTTTGGAGGTTTCCCGATAACAAGTTATAATACGACATAAACAAAATATTATTTAAGTAGAAATTCTTTTTATTCTTTGAAATATATTTCAACTAAAGCACGCTAAATGTTTCAAAAATGTACAGAGAAAACGTAATTCACATGTGTACTCACAAATTGCAGACATAAATGAGTAGCGCTTTTGATTTTTGCTAGATAAACACAATAAAAAACCCAACGCCTAAGGGCGTTTAGTTTAGTTCTAATTTTCACAGAAATGTGCATAAAATGCCTGTATTCATAAGATGCAGGCTTATTCAACATATCAAAATATTTTTATCGGTCTTATTAAACATAATGTTTAAATATGTAAACGTACAAACTTTGTTATCGAACGTACCTCTATCAGCTCCGGTAATAATTGCAGTTTTTCCTACTAGACACACATTTGATTTACAATCTCTTCGTGTTAAATGCGCAAATAATTTCACCACTATCAAAACGGCAAGAAACAAATACACAAGTAGCCACATTGTTTATTTCGTTCCGTGCGAGCAAGTAAAATATGAATTAAAACCACTTCGATGCACAACTTTAAAATGTATGAAGCTATTTTGAACCGAAAATATTTTTATATATGACTTGCGATAACGCTCAAATTCACAAGATAATGTAACGTATGCGATTAATAGCATGCGCAATACTACAGATCCATGAACTTTCACTTAATTTCGTTGCTTTGAATGATATTGACCGTTTGGTGCAAGCGTGTACTTTGTTACTATTGTATATAATAAAAGTTTACCAACGCTTAGCGGGTATTGCTGTGTCCACCATAAGTGTTGTAAAACATTATAAATATTCATATGGAGGCCGTGTAATATTTTTAGAATGAAATTATTGCCTACCAATTTAAACATTTCCGTATAATTGCACTATCATATTTTAATCTATAAATAACTCTTGTATTTATGTACAGAAAGTAAAAGCAAAACAACTTACTATTGAATTTCTTATTAAATTTCTAATTTCAACTATAGGCAACCCATTGATATATGGAGGTTACTAACGCAGAGTATACTAGTTACTAACTAATGTTATAACTTATTGCTAAAGTGCATCTCGTGCGCAAACGAAGAAAAATGTTTAGCTTATCAACACTTTATTTGTGTATCATTATTATTGTGATTGGTGGAGTGATAGAAGCCAAAAAGAAGGAAGAGAAGCCAGAATGGGCTAAGAAAGATATTCGAGATTATACTGATGCAGATATGGAAAGATTACTTGATCAATGGGAGGTTCGATAAATCCTGCACATAATTATTACTTTGCATTTTCTGTATTCATGATGCTCCAAATGCATCCTACACATAAACATTAATGTTCGTTTAATCTTAATGATGTGGGTTATATTTTACAGGAAGATGATGATCCATTGGAGGATGATGAGCTTCCAGAACATTTAAGACCAATGCCAAAACTAGATATGAACTCATTCAATCCTGATAAACCTGAAGAAATGTTGCAAGCAACTAAAAAGGGCAGAACACTGATGACATTTGTAAATGTTGCTGGCAATCCATCAAGAGATGAAACTGAGCAGGTAACTAAATTATGGCAAACAAGCTTATGGAATAATCACATTCAAGCTGAAAGGTAATAAATTAATAATTTTACATGATTTGAACTGAACTCTTTCACAAATAATTTATTGGGCAGATACTTGGTGGATGACAACAGAGCCTTGTTCCTATTTAAAGATGGTTCCCAAGCCTGGGTAGCTAAGGATTACTTAATTGAGCAAGAACGTTGTGAAAGTGTAACTATTGAAAACAAGGTTTATGAAGGTACATATTCTAGTAAAAGAAGCAGTGATGAATTATAATTCCAAATTAGATCTAATTAATTACATAAATAAAGGTATGTATAATTTCCTAAGTGTTTTGATTGATTGCATTTTCTCCATTTTGTGCATTTGCACCTTGTACCTCTTTCTGAAGAGCATCAATGCAAGTAGCTAAAGCTTGAGGACTTATGCCTGCCTCAATTAGTTGAACACAAATTGATAAAACTTCAGGTTCAAGATGTATGTCTAGTAAATGTGCTAGTTCATGAATAGCCATGTATGTGTCTTTTGCATCTTCAAGCCGTATACGTTCAGCGTGAGGCATCTGAAACAGTAATTTATTAAAATCCATTTTTTATAATTTTGAAAGCTGTACTATGACTGCTGCTTGTTTGGTTGCAATGAAGGTTATGTAGCAATGACAGCATCAGACACTATGGCGCAAATCAAGTCACTTTTCGTTATTTTTTAATTTAATGGTAATTAGGTGCGGCAACGGAGGTTTCTCTACAACGTACATATTGAGTTTAATAAGGCCGCTCTACATTAAATTACAGTTTGTGTGAACATCAAAATGTAAAGTAATTAATAATTCACAGCTGATATAGAAAAATATACTATAAAAAATGCCTGTTCAGCCACTCGCGAATTTGAATGCTGATTATCTCCTGTTTACAACTAAATAAAACATTAAACCTTGCCTGCAGATTGTAGCAGTGACTGACTTGTTTAACCATTCACAAAGTTTAAACATGTAGCTAATGATTTAAAACAGAGTGAACCATTATGTACATTGCAATACTGAAAATTAGCCAGATAAAAAAATATTATAAATATTGGCTTTATATAATCCTTAATAAGTTCATAAAACATGTCATTCTGTGCTTGAAATAATTACTCCCACTAATGACGTACTAAATTTTTAACAATCTCCAATCATTTTATGAGTGGTAGCAAAAAATAAGAAACACTCAGTTTTCCAGGCCAGTAAGCTATTGTTACCCGGCTATATGAAAGGAAAATATCAAAGAAGCAAACGTAATAATGTTTACATTACATTATGAAGATGTGACAACTACATTGTCAAGAACTGAGAATTATAATCCAAAAATGCAAGATCCAAATAATGCGTATGCTTCCTTTAAAGTCTCTTCAATAACCAGAAACTATTTAAAATAAAGGCTACCCAAATGAAATTAACACTAAATACACTAAGAATATTGATAAATTTGATTATAGCTACTTATTGCATAGAAGAATTTTAAAAAATCTTTTCAATATAGAAATTGCACATGTTGTAAAATCATGCTGTTTTGCAGAGAGTTTTAGGCTTTAAATAATCATATACTGTACGAAGTACAATTGTAGTATACAGATTAAAATAAACAAATGTTCATACGAATCCATTAGTGTTATACAAAAATGAGACAGAATGGCATAATGGTTAAAACAAGTTAAATTTGGGCAGGCGGTTTTTAACCAGGTGTTTCAAACGAACTCTGCAACCAGACATACTAAATTTTACGTTAAAAGGCGGCTTCAACTATGTTGTGTGGTTTTATGCTCTCCAGAGTTACTAATATGTAGTTCAAAATACCTTTTGTTTTTGGCGAATGATTCTCATTGTTCAAAATTAAATAATAGGCAACTAAATCTACTAAAGCGTATAAAATATCTAATCACCTGTCTCCAATATGTTAATTAGGCACTTTACTGAAATTCCACCAGGACATGGTTTTGTAGTGTTAAATTAATTGTGTGCAGTGCAAATAGAAAGATATATCTAAAAATATATTCTGTATATTTAATAAGGATCTGCAACTATCGCCATAATGTTCTTTAGATTGGGCTTGCCACAAATTAGTATAAATATAATAATAAATATTGCAATAGTTGGTTGATCTTAACTTTCCGGGTCATATAAAAGATTTTCTAACATTATTGTTCCAAATTCTAAGTTTATAAAATCCATCTCAATAAATTATGTTATTGATATTTGCATAACATAATGTGGAATCCATATCTGACAACAGCTCCCAATGCGATTTCACATTATATTAATTCGTAAAAAATTCAAAACTCGCTCATGTATTATGTATACATATAACACCCGATGATCTTCATTATTACGCTTCATCCAACATTTATCATTATACCTCAGTTTGCTGAAACAGGCTTCCTTTCCCACGCCTTTAAAAGAAATACAAAATTCTTTGAACAATCAATTCAATGGCAATCAAACTTGATTACTAGTGCTTGCTAAATATTATATACTATATACAAAAATCTCCCTAAGCTTAAATGCTGTAATCAAGTTTGATGATATCAAGTGTCGCATTATTGGCTGTCGTTTGGAAAACAAAACTTTTTGGATAACGCGCTTAATTTGGATTCAAAATAAATGTGGAATTCTGTAGGAATGATGATGTTAACTATTTACACGTGCGGCAACGGCGGCGACTAACGCAGCTCCACGTCCACTTCCGTCTTCGGATAACATGAGGTCAAACTAAAAATGTAGAATATCAGCACAGCTCTAGTAAACTTAAACATTTGCAACGTACGTTAATATGCGGATGTGTGTATTCTCTGATAATATCCACCATCCGGCTGTGGAAATGGGGATGGAATCTGTACACGGAGCCATCAACACCGATAGTTACAGACATATCGTTCATCTTATTCAACAAAGTTGCCATGGCAGCGGACACCATGGTAGCAGCACGAGTTGATACCGCTTGGCAAAGGTATCGCACATTCACACAATCTTGTTCAGTAGCATGTTTCAAGCCCATCTCCTTAAGTATTTCCATACAACCACTATACATACCCGCTGGTTCGGCTTCGATTTCAGAAATATACTTAGTGTAAAACCGATCACGAGTACTCAACAACTCAGACCCTTTGCCACCAAACAGAAGGCCCTCCTTGGTGTATCGCTCAAGCGCCAAACGCACAAGCTCGCCCATATACATTCCAGAAACCATCTTTTCCTGTATTTGCTTTCCGGGATTGATGGAACTCTCGTCCACGATGCGATCATAGTCGGTGCGTATGAAATCCAACGAATTATCATCACCAAATGCCCCGCATTCAGTATTGATAATTACTTTATCCGAACCATTGTTGGGCTCGTCAAACAACTCTGCATTCTTTTGCAATTCCACGTAGCACGCATTGAAACCGGTACCTAATGAGGGAACACATAATTAATATTTGAACTTCAAATACAAACCCGATTTAGCATTCATTTGTTAGTAATGAAGAAAGCAAACATTAGTTAATTGAATGATGATTACCGATAATGAGGCCAATTTTGCAGTCATGTTTTTTCCAAGCGCAAGACATTAAGGTTCCAGTTGTATCATTCAAAATAGCGAATACTTTGATGTTTACGTCCTAGAAAGAAAGAAGTCATGCAGGTTTCCAAATGGACAAACAAATGACATATATGTACGTCTAATGGACATGCACATCCCTTTCTAACACTAGCTAACCCTAATTAATATTGTGGTTAATTTGATGCAACATTCACAGGTATATACGTGCAAGCCATAGGCATTTTATTAATTTCCCGAATTGTTTCCCCAAAATTTTGTTGTAGCCAACTTGTCTTACCGACGATTGCCCCAATTTTGCATGTTGAACGACCCCACGCGCAGGACATCAAAGTGCCTGTGGAGTCATTTAATATACCCATAACTGACAAATCAATATCCTGCAATTGCATCAAACAAGTTTACCCTATTGCCTAAGTCTTCAAGTAAAATCTTATATAAAATCCTATGCCAACTTGAGCAAAACAAATAAATCTTACCCCTCGCCTTATAATAGCATCCCTCAGCATCTGCACCACATCGTTACCAACCACGCCGGAGCAATTAAAACCTTTAGTCCATCTTGTCAGAATACCCTTGTTCAATCCCAATTGTTGCAATGGGAAGCTAAAGGTAAAACCAAGCGGTAAATGTTCCTCCATGACTTTCTCCTCCTTCATGAATTGAGCCATGCAATCGGCGATATGATCAAACAGCTGTTCGCCGGAACCCAACATTATGTGCTGTGGAATGGCAAAGATCTTGCTACGCATTTCGAAATGACTGGGTCCCAACTCAATGAGCAGTACACGAAAGTTGGTGCCACCCAAATCCAATGCCAAAAATTTGCCTTTCTCTAAAACAAATTCGCAATGAGTAACTCACACGTTATCACATTATTTCTTCAACAAACCACTGCCATTGGGGAAATCCTGAACGTACGTTACAAAGCTCTTAACAATAGCAGTATCATGTGTTGATTTCTTAAGTCCTCTCTCGATGTTCTCGCGGAATCGCTTCATATACTCATGAACTTGATCCTTGGACAGCGTGAATTCCATACATCTTTCTCGAATCTATAAACCAAAAACGAACTCAATTAGATAATGCACACTTATTATTCAACCGATAATTATAGTACATGTTGTTTACTTATTCTAGGAGAGAATAATGATTATTAAATGAACCGATAACAAATTCGCAAAACAAAATGTAATCACATGACGATACAATAAATGGAATTGTAAAATAATCGCCATAAAATTCAATGCTAATTATGAACTATTTCAAGGTTTTTCGCACAATTGCGTACTTCATGCCGCAATTATTATTTGTTCGTGGAATATTTAATCATAAAGATTATGTTAACAATCACAGCATATCAATATTATTATCAGTTATTTGTATAGACTTAGGAATGCTACTATTGTTACCTGCGCAACATGAAATGCGTCCACCAGCATGGTTTTACCTGTTTCTTTAACTTTCTACGAACGAGCCCTCTTGTTTTCAGCAAGAGTCAAGAATTCATTCACGCCCGCCAAAGAACAGGCTTCAACATCATGTAACATCTGAGGTTGGGTATGGTCACGCATAAATTTAGAACAAGTTTTCCATTTGGTCGTTGGATTATCTTATCGAATAATTCCACCCAGTTAAAACCGCGCTGAGATATTATAAATTATTACAAGCCCGTGTAAAAGCACCCAACATATCCTTGACATTTCTTAATGATGTGCATAAATATATAACATGGGTTTGCGTAAAACTGCTCTTTGGCAATACGTGAAAGTATTCGTTTTCACCGCCCACGGATGTGTGGTTTATCGCGTGCTATAACTAAGGAATCACACGATTATGTTGTGCATGTTCCGAACGTCACGTCCGCCAGCAATAAGTACAGCAGAAACGTACAAAAAAGAATGCATGCTGTGGGTCAATATCGCACACCCCAAAATTTCCACCAATTGGAGCGAAACAAGTCAACATGCGCGCCTGACGAATTCCCATGCCACCGCACAGCAAATCAACAAACCCAATATTTAAATTGTCAACAAATAATCTGCAAATTTCTTCGTCGAATTGCATTTACCTTATGATGCGGATTGGAGCCAGCACGTTTCAAACCCATATTTAATGTGTGTATTGAGGCCGGTGCGCGCTGCTAAGGAAATTCACCACTAGACTATGAAAAAGTTCCACTAAACGCGATAAAATCTAAAGCCCCACTCGCACAATAATCTATAATGGCTTTGATGACGTTTCACGACAAGAAATTCGCAAGTGGATGACGACACTTGCCCACCGTATTTCTTGAAGGTGATGAATTACGAATCAGGTTACGTGCGCGCGTACCGTTGTTGCTACTCCACTGCTGGCCTATCAACTACTGCTGTTTTCTGCTGGAGCCAGCCGACTAGAGCGTAGAGTTATAAAGCACATGGAGCGAATGAAAATTTTGCGTTGCAAGTGTAGAGAGCGCAGCATGACCCGACGCGACGAGCCTCCTCGTCGCGTACGATTTCATTGGATATTACGAAGGTGTGCGGACACGCCGCCGGCGAACCACGCGTAGATTGCGAAAATTTACATTTGCCTGCATACTTTTTGCTGTAATTCCAGCTAAAATTGAGCAAGAAAAATAAACTCCAAAGTCTGCTCAGCATAATTCTAAAACTGTTCTTTACGATAAATAAAAAATTTTGAATAACATATCGCTTGAGCCTTTCTCTTTTCGTTATTCATTATATAACTTTTGCGCTGATCAAACACAGTCGGAATTAATCCGCTGTAATAGCTTTTATATTGTACAACAGCCGCATATTTCTGGGTAATAACGACATTTTGCACACAATACGCCAAGTTTTTTTCACTCATTTCGACTACGCATTTGTTATCTTTATGACATAGAAATGCAAATGTCTGCCGAAGGTCAACAATCTAATAAAACACAAAGTCGGCCGAACACATTTTCATCGTCGCCGTTGTAAAGTGCCATCCGTAAACGCGAGTATTGCAAAACGCGATTATTGTGTATTATCACTTCCTTTGGCCCCTATCGAACTTAAAATTAATCTTGCCGTTATTGCTTAATCCAGCGCGTATGCGTTGATAATGGCGTAAATGCCAAGGCTGTCGTCATATTAATTAGCGCGGGCGACATAATTGCGTGAAGCGCAAATGTAAAGTGTAAAAAAGTCATTACGCAGACCACAAGATAAGATACCAAACGATCAATACGATTCAATTTGTATGTCCGTAATTACTGGGAATTTTAATGAATCAGTTTATAAAATTACGTGACTTGCTCGAACAAATAAAATAAACAATATGTTGCAACCGACGCGCACGTTGAATTCTCGAATTATATTTACCTACGATATTCGCATTATCATGTATTATCAGCTAAATTGTTTGTTCGTTCCATAAAGTAATTTATTTATTAATAACTATTATTATCTACCTCATAAATTTATTTTGCAACTTGCCGTTTAGAAAAACTCATATCCAGCACTGTTCGAATAAGAAAAAATCCACAAGCAATTGAAGATAAATTTATAAATAAATCGTTTTTCTTAAAAACCAGGTATTACCGCAAATTATTTTCGGCTTAGATAGAAATAACCAATTATATTTTTTACGGTTGCTTTAATTTATCCATGACGAATGTTGTTATTGGACGCATTATGAAGAAATTTAATGTAAAACATATTTAAAATTCCAGCTATTGTTATTGTATTTTTTGTGAAATTGCTTCATAAATTTACAATTACTCGTAAATTTCTGTCGTCCTACTTACATTTATAACTTGGTTCATTTCAATGGCATCAATAACTTGATGTACGATTTTATCACACGATGCAAATATTTGCAAAGAAAGCAATCTTTGATTAATTACTGTTTACTGCCAATTAATAACAAACTGCGGCACCTATCAACATGCACACATTAACTGTTTATTCTTTTTCGTATTTTTCAGCGGTGAAAACAACAAGACGCATGTCAAAACAACTTCAACTTGAACGCACTACCCGCTGGCTTATATGCATCGCGATGGCAAACTAAAAGGCGCAATTAAAAAAGCGTCCGGTGCATTAAAAGCAAGTTTTCACGTTCGCAATGATGATAATTTTACAACCGTGTAGCGTTTTAGTGCAATGTGCAAGGTAAATGCGAAGCGCTGTTTAAAGTTGTCCCCTGCCTACATGGTGTACATAACCTCTACAAATGTATGTGTGTACAAGGAGGTTATTTGCATTTGTTTTCTACTTATTCGCTCGCTTTCAAATAAATACATGTTCGCTACGCGCGCACCGATACAGCAACAGCCCGAATGAATGTTGCTGTTGCATTGCGGTTGCGAAGGGCACCTTGAACATTGAGCAAGTGGCCGCCACACCTCCAATTCGTCGACGCGCCATTCGATGCGATACCATACGAGTTTGCTCAATTCGCATGCAATGTATTTACGTTCGTTCACTTCGCTGCATACATGCATGCATGTGTATGGTATTGTTATTGATGCTTTGCGTCACAGCTGTAATTCCGAAAAATCCGCTTAAGTAACTTTATGGGCAATTATTGGCCAAGACTTGAATTCCGAATGGAATTCTTAGCAGCGATTGATAAAATCATTTGCTCACGATCAATGTTTGAACGTGGAAATGTTTGGAAGTACTTCTTACAAATAGATAGATCAAGCCAATGTTTATTTCTATGAAATTTCGAGATTCCAACGCGTTTTTTAAATGTCGTTTATAATCTGCCAAACAACCTGTGCATTTAAATGGCATTCACTTTATATCAAATAGTTGAACACGCTCTCTCATCAATAAACTCAAAGTTGTAAAAAGTCACAATGGTAATAACGACATAAAATAAATGCGGATGGCCTTGGCACATGACATGGTCATATTTAGGAAGTTTAACTAACAATCGTGGAATTTTGAATAATAAAAAATAGAATACTAAATGCATATGAAAGTCAAGTATAAAATTGTCCTCGGAGAGTTCACGAAAACATGTCCTAATTATTCATATTTCCGCATTTTTCTTCCGCTAATTATTTATATTCAAGTGCAATCATTTCCATTTCCATTGTAAATTCCTCTAACCGCAGCACGTGGCTGCGATGACGGAGTTATAAATCACAATTTGCAGGAGTTAATACAATGCAATTATCGTCTGCTACTCAACAATAAATTCAAGTTCAAAGCAATTACACCGCATAATGCGTGTTTACAAAATGAATAGTTGGTTGACTTAATAGGTTTTTTTGAGAAATAAGTACTTGCGCGATGTTTCACGTGCTTTGCTCTGTAACCGCCTCTCTGGGTGTGGGCTTTAAATTCACGAATTCGAAGAAACTTCTTGACCTGTCTTGCACAATGTTGGACATGTTGATAACATTGCAACAAGTAATTTTACTTGTTAATACTAATTTTGTCACTTTACATCATTATGTCATTAATGTGTCGATGAGTGATTGATTGCGCATTGAAGCATGCGATACTTATTTCGCTGTCAGCTCGAATGCAATATCAATAATGCAATTATATGGATCACGGTCATTGGATGGATACTCATTGAACGCAGTTATTTGCAGTAATCAAGGCATCTCACAACAGGCGTCAATTTAGTAAGCAAACGTTAAACGCTTTAATGCGTGAACACATTAAAGTGTTTAACTTAATGTAAATTTATAGTCTAAACAAGTAAATATAAATCATCTCGATTTTGTACCCCGCTTATCTGCAAACTTGACTTTCTCCAGCCGTGATATTTTAATGCATTTAAAAACGTAATAAATTCTAAGACATAATTACTTTATCCTCTGGTTCACATGCAGTGTACAGTGTGCAAACTTGTTTACATCCGCAATTGCGAAGTGCTGTCCTAGGTTTTTGAATATTATGGACATACATTATGAAGGCGTATGAATAAAAATAAAGAACAGAATATGACACAAAATTTTGATTTACGTTATATTTGACAAGAACAATTGGCTTACCTCATTGTTCACGTAGTTTTTGTCAGTATCGACAGGAATGCAAATCAATTCTTGCTTCTGTTTCATGTTGTCTTCTTAGTTGATGAAAATAGCAGTGTATGCGAGTGATTGAACGCTGATCTTCAATGTTGTAACTACTTTTAGATCACGTCGCGTGCACGCGGTCGGCTTCAATGTGCGTGGTAGCGGCAAAATGCGCGTACAAAACTAACGTATAAAATTATTTCTCGCGTTATATTATATTCTAGTAACTGCTTCGGATTCCATTCGCATCCCCACCACCAACAAACCTTGCCGTATATAAATTAATCTTAATTAATGCTGCCTTATATTTTATATTTTTGCGCGATTTATTAACGCTATCGCTATCGTAATGTTCTTGCAACCATAGAGCAAGTTTAATCAATTTGAATTGATTGCAAATAATATCCAAACATCACAACGCTTGTTTAGCATGTCTCATGTACCTATTGACATGTAAAAAAATGAAGTAATGTTGAAATTTGAACCAAAACAATGATTACCTATCAGTCCATAGTAAAAAACCATATATTGAATCATAGATATTAAAGTACAACAAAACATGACTATAACCGCAGTTAGGCTATCAATTTTCATAAAATTTGCAGATATCGAGCAAGAACATTTTCGCCACTATGTTCATACACCCAGTAGCAATTTTTCATTAACCGTATCAATGCATGAATATATCAGCTGGACGCATGGAAATTATTTATCAAATCTTTATAAATGCTGACGCACAAACTGCACGCGTATATTCTGACTTTTGACGCCACAGAATGTAATGACTTAATGAAAAATAATTTGAAATTGTTAACTTATGGCAGGGCATTAGTTTAATCAGTTTGGTCACTTCTAACTGCGCAACTTATGAATGTTATCTATACATATTTAATTTGAAGCGTTTAATTTTTTTTGTATCTCCCGCAATAGGATGTCAAATATAAATATTAACTCACCTCAGGATTAACTTGCATCTTGAGATATGGTCGTATCAAGTGACCAACCAACTATCAAAAGAAAATATTCGTTAACTGGACACGTAAATATTACTGACAAATATGGTGTATTTGAGACAGATAGGTCACCTCGCGCTTAGTACTCGCGATGATAAAGTGAAATGGTCTCCATTCAAATCGTTTTCAGCTTATAACATCGCCTACTGATAAGCGGGGACTATTACCCACTGAGTCATATTTTCTAACTGCTTCCCAAACAATTTCTCACCATGCTATAGAATTATAAAACTTGAACGTTAAACATCGATAAGATGCTCGAATCAATTGGCAAAAAATACGCGGATTATTGCTGGCTTTCAAAGTATGTTTAATAGATAAACAAAAATTATTAAGTTAATAAAAAATAATTGTTAGCATACTTATACAGGATCAGGAAATTAATCCGTGCACCTGCAAGCTCTTCATAATTCAAATGTTGAAAGAAATTTTATTTTCTACTGTTGACCAATAATCTCCAATGCAGCAAAATTCTTTACACCGTCTTGCACAGTTGACAAGTTGGTCTTCCACGCGTAAAGAAGATCTCGTAATTGTTGCCATTGGGCGCGCCCAAACGTTCTGTGCATTGTGCTCGTCACGAATACTTTACGAGCGGACTGATCCATGCGTGCACGTACCAATTTTGTTTTCAAAACTATTGGATAAGGAAATAAGTTAACAGGAGAAAAATATCGAATTATAACAATGTTTACCTTCAATTATAAAGTTCTCCACTTGGTCGGCACTAATTTGCAACTCCTTTTGAATAATGTCAAAGGAAATCTCATTGCTAGATTCTGCAAGTTGCATAAATGACAAGAGCCTCATCTTCTGCATGTTTTGCTCATGGTTCAGTCCTTGGGATGTGACAAACTCTTTATGGTCTTTGTAAAATACCATGTAAGCTGAAAGATTCTCATTGACAAATATTGACAGTAAATCATGGATTAGTTCACCCTCAAGGAATCGTACAGGTTTCAGTGAAAGGAGAGGATCTAGCAGGAAAGTGTTAGGATCACCAAGGGCAGTAACAATGCAACGAATTGCATCATCTCTTGCTTGGGCAGCATTTTCAGCTGTGTATGTTCCAAGAAGTTCAATCATAATTTTGGCTGCATGTTCACTGAAATTAAGCATACTATTGAAGAACTTTGACTCAAAATCTTGAAACTGGTACCTTTGATTGTTTTTGATGAGAACATCATGTAGTAACCTGTAGAGTTTCTGAAGTTGCTCACTTGATGGAGGGCAGAATGCAAATTGCTGTTTAAGATGCTCTGTGTTTTTAAACACCAGTTGGATCTGGCCAGTTTGTTTAGCTAGTACAACCAGATGATAGTACACATGGTACTTCATAGGTGAATGTTCATCCAAAGATTGAAAGAGTAGCCATAACCTAAAGATGGATGTCTGACAATAGCAGCAGAATTGACAAATAGTTATTTAAGCACTTACACCTTTAAGCAGACAAGACCTAACTTAGGTCCAGGAGCCTTTGTGAGTTTTTCACAGAAAGCTAAGATGATATTTTCAGACTTCTCTAATGGAATGAAGACCATAATGGACACAATATCATTAAGCACACCCTCTACTTCAACTTCTTGTCCTTCGCGGAAACAAGCATCACACACGCCGATAATTTTGTGAAGGTCATCCTCAATACCTTTTGGCGACTTTTCCTCGGTAATTTCTGCACCGAGGCCCTTCAAATACACTCGGAGTTCTTGAGCCTAGAATAACATAACCTTAAAACATGTACGCGTGGAATACTTAACAATATGCCATAATACCTGCTCTTCTGGCGTGTTATCAATAAATATTGGTGGCCCTTGCATGATGTGCATCGAATATCTGCGTTATAAATGTAAAGCACTTGCACGAACAATTAATACTTTCGGTACGAAACCAATATGGCCTTGCCGAATCAGCGTGTTAATGACAACTGCATGACATTTCACCAAATCAAAGAAGCTCCAACACGGAAAATCATTATGAAAATATTTTTTTACATGATTCTTGTCTAATTATTATATTGAATACGTTTAAAACTATTTTATATATACAATAATTGATATTAAATCAATAATAACTGGTACTTATACCTTAAATTTATATGCAACCAACTATACGTCATTCAGATTCATATTCGCGCACAAACAAATTATAAACTTAAATGTTCATGCAACATGATTAGCCACTCTTAATCTATTTATTAAATAACGCATATGTTACGTAAAATAATCTAAATTGCATTTGTTTTATTGTATTTAACTGTAGTCAATTCTCAGAGCGTATAAAATCAACAATATAATCTTCTCCATTCAACTTTTACATTAATCCATTAGCAATGCTTCAAATTAATTATTATCATCACTTCAACCATCCTATTTCTCATCACCACATTTGTAATATTAGCATTGTGCGCCGCAGCTAAAGCTAATTTACAAAACAACCATTATGATGGCAACAGAGTAATCAGAAACTTAGAAAAATACGTTGGTATGTAAATTAGACGAAACGAACTACGAAAAAAAAGAAACTTATATGCAGAAAGAAAAACATTAAGTAACATATAACTAATTTACTGTCTTGTTATTGAAACCTCTCTAATGAACAGCAACGACTATGCAAATATCCGTTGAATTGCATAGCTAGTGAGAAATCATCCAAGTTCTGCGTACCATTTGCGTTTTTTTATTACGTTATCGATATAACAGGTATGAGCTTTCGTTTGTGGTTCGTCGGTCGATGCACAAGTTTTCAAATACTTCGCATTGTTTCCTTATTGCGACATGAAATGAAAGAAATTAAATTGAAACTAATGAGGTAAAACGAATGAATGAATAATATAAACTAAACCTAAATTACGTGCGCGCGCGCGAGAGTTGCCCGATACGTAAATTAAATGTGTGTCCTGCAAATATTGCGTGGAAGATCGCCAAAAACGGTGTCACCGTTGACGCTGCGGGCTAATGCCTGAATGCTAGCTGCAATATCAGTAGTATTCTCACCCTGGAGCTACAACAAATGCAAGTTAGCTTAAGTGGAATTACGAAAAAACCTGTTAGGCTAACCAGATCGTCATCGGAGTCATCTTGCTGTTGAGATCGAAAGGCAGACAAGTAAACCGGTATGTCCATTGGAAGCGATTTAGCGATGCTTACAGGTTTACCGGCCCTATTCTGCTTAATGGGTATCCCAGAATCGTCGTTGTCCGACTCCTCCAACTCCTCTTCTGGCGCAGAATCATCCATGCCTTCTATATCAAAGAGGCATTCCGCATCCAATGAATTTGTCTTTTGTAAAGGTATATGTTTGGAAGTATTGGGTGATTGATCCAAGCCCTAAAACGAATATAGATTATTTACTAAGTTATCTAACCATTTCCGATACAAGTACAATTGAAACCGTGCTGTTCGGCGATGGATTCGTGGCGACTTGGTCAGCCATTTCAGGTACTTTGCGTAAGCTCGATGGTTTAATAGCATCTGCTTTTAATTCCACGTTGTTTGTACTACGAGTTTTGGCATGCCCGCCAGCAGCACCAAGATTAGGCACGGGAAAGGATTGCAACTGATGCCTCAGGATAGCACGTGTTAATGTCTTCTGATCGGCAATCGAACGCTCCTTGAAGTCATTAAGCATTTGTAGCTGCTCCTCGGTGTAAATCCGTATGCGCTCCTCAATAATTTGAGTTTCCCTGTTGATAGATTCATCCACTTTTTGTTTAAGCGCGCGGATTTGTTTCTCCAATTCAGCAGGTAAATCTGCATAAATCAAAAAGCAACATAAACAGTGATAATGCTTAAGTTAAATCGTAATGTACACGTACAATCATAGCGGTGATCCTTAGCTGTATTTGGAAGAATGTTGATTTTGAAAATCTTTGAATACGAATTGCTCATTCTAACTGCCTCAATTTCTGCTTTTGTCTGCAAAATAATTACAAATTACATCCATTGCCAACAAAGCGAAGAACGCATAAATTGATTGAATTGAAAAAATTATTTACAATAATGGTAAGCGCATATCTTGACCTCATATCAATTGAAATGTTTATGTAACACACATGTAAACAAGATAATAGCATGAATAACTTAAGCATGCTATTCATATAGCTGATGATATTACAAAGCAAAATAAAAGTGACAACTATTGTGTTTCTTGCCGGCGCTATCTTGTTATCTGATCTATCTTGTGAAACTCTTAACAACAAGTTTTCCAAAGGTTGATTACTTACCAATAATTTCGCGTTAACTAGTAGTAAACTGGCACCTCTTTCAGTATTGGCCGTCATTACAGCGTGTGTATGAACATTGCAATTCAAACAATGCTCAATCTGCCATTCGCCGACCGACCGCGATTCGGTCAAACTTGGAAGCCTTTTGGTCACTTTTGTTAGCCTGAGTACTTGTTGTATTTCCTAGAATAGCAGATATCACATTTTAAAACTGAACATGACGCATACAAGATTAATAAGTACCTGATTGAAAAATATATCCTGAGTTAGTTCGTCACTGAGTAGAAGTGTCTTGGGGTCCACTGCCTTGAAGCCATTGGCATCCACATCAAGATTGATGTTGAGGCACTTACATGCCAATGGTGTGCTTGCATTCATAGCGCTGCTTTGCTGTTGAGCTGTAGTTCTTAATTAAAAATTGCTTTCCGCCTGGTATTTATCATATATAATATGCTGCGTTTGCTGGCCGTGCAACATGTACTGGCAGAACGAACGAACGGACGTATTATCTGCTGTATTGACTTGTGTGTAGCTTGAACCAGCAACAATTAAATTCGCTGATATTGTGCGATCGCATCGGTTTGTTATTATGGCGTGCGTGTTGGACTGAATCCAAATGGTGTTGTGTTGTTTTCGCAAGTTTCAAGCGCACGCTCCTGCATCACATATCTTTGCGAGGTGAGGAAGAGACACACTTTCGCTTCCAAGTTACAGCAGCATTATACACGAACGACGGCGTGGGCTGATTATAATAGAAGAGTTGTCGTGTTGGTCGAACCAAAAAAACGTAATTTCGAATCGTCGTCGCGCACCACTTCTAAACGCTCGCATAGGTCGTGCTCACAGACACGTTGTGCCTCGATGTCGCTAAGAAATGAAAGATGATTAGTAACCATGCTCGCACAACTTATGCCGCCGAGATATTTACGTCGAAATTGTGCCCAATCTAATCGTAGATAGTGGATACGAATTATTCCTACAAGTATGTGCAGTACTTAGTCCCCTCTTACCGGGCATGCAATGTATCGGTATCGTATGTGTGTTGGTTTATTATGAATGCTACGCACAGCTGATTTTGGACATGTTTACGGAAATTCACGGATTACAGAAGTACTTATTCGAAACGGTTTTAACTGCTCGCACACTTTTTACGATGACTTCATTTTGTTGGATCTGATAATTACAAGCTACTGGTGGCTCCGAGTCGATCTAATTCGACTGCCTATACCGCAACTCACTCTTCAACTGGGCGTCCGCTGCGATATATTTAGCATTCGCAATAGTCGCGAATCAAAACAACTTGTGTTTCGCGCAGCAGGCCGCTCGGAATCACTCGAAACGCTACCGCAAAGATAACCTAATGTGATATTTATTTGCTCTTGCCAGCCTTAATAAAAAATACATTCTGTCAAGGCCGCTATTGTCAACGATTTGGGAAACGTGATAATCGGCATGAGCAATCGCAACAACATTGATAACACACAAATAGAGAATGTCTAACTTATTATCTACTTAAACAGTCACCATACCTGTTTGCTTAATGTAAACAACGCTTTCATTTTTAATTTCAACAACACAATGACTGCGGACTCAAGAAGGCCACCAGCCGAGATTGCAAGTTCTCGGTAAATGAAAAAGCGCCCTCATTTAGCAAAGTTGTAAATGCATGAACGCCATCTGAATGATCTTCATGATCTTTCAAATTTTGAAAAAACGCAAATTCTTGTCAGTTATTTTCTAATTTTTGGGAAATATTAAGCAACGCTAAATTGCTATGTGATACTTTAAAATTATTATGAATGAAAAGTTATACAGGCAGATACCAAATATTATGCCTAAATGTGGGGAAATATGCACAAACGACGGGAAGCCAAGAAACGATCCACTTCAAAGTTGCGTTTGCTGGGTGTAGTTGGGCACACAGTCTCAAAATCGGATGAAACCGTTGTTGCGGATCCAAAAACGCAAAAGCACTTGCTTACCTTTGATGCGTACCTAAAAACCGC
Source organism: Anaulacaspis nigra (assembly GCA_030264675.1). Lineage (NCBI taxonomy): Eukaryota > Metazoa > Arthropoda > Insecta > Coleoptera > Staphylinidae > Anaulacaspis > Anaulacaspis nigra. The sequence goes on along the minus strand of JARJDV010008366.1, from coordinate 121,308 downwards.
ATGCGATGAATTTATTGTGAGGTGGACTAAACCGGATTTGGTTTGCAACGACGAAATCACCAATTATGATTTGGTAAAAAGTCTTGGAGTTGGTGGTTTTGGGCGTGTAATGCTAGCTTCTAAACGTGGAGGAAAGAATGATGAATTCTTTGCGATCAAAATGATGGACAAACACAATATTATAAAGTGCAAGCAGATTGATCATACTATTCAAGAATTACGCGTCCTGGATGCTGTTCGTTTTCCTTTCCTTGTCAACTTGATAAGTTATTTTAAGGACAATTGCTACATATTCTGTGTTATGCCTTTTATTGCCGGTGGGGAGCTTTTTTACCTACTTTCGAAAAAAGGACATTTCGAAGAAACCCAAGCTAAATTTTATGCATCTCAAGTAATCTTAGCATTCGAGTACTTGCACAAAAACGGTGTAATTTATCGTGATCTAAAGCCCGAAAATATTCTGATCACTGTTACGGGTTACTTAAAAATAACTGATTTTGGGTTCTGTAAGAAAATCGATGAAAAACGCACATGGACATTATGTGGAACACCAGAATATTTAGCACCTGAGATTATATTATCCCAGGGATATAATTATTCCGTGGATTGGTGGACATTGGGAATTTTGATTTTTGAAATGGTTGCAGGTCATCCGCCCTTCCACGCATCGGAACCTATGAAACTATATGCACTCATAGTACATGGCAAATACCGTATGCCAGAAAAGTTCAGTCGATCCTTACAGCATCTGATACAAAATCTAGTCCAGACAGATCGGGATAAAAGGTTAAAAACACGTAACAATACTTTAAGTATACTGATGTATTATTTCAGATTTGGTTTGTTAAAAAATGGAGTAAAAGATATTAAAGTGCACGACTGGTTTAAGGAGCTTGACTGGAACGTGATCTTTTCCCAAACGCTCCGGGCACCATACGTGCCAAAAATATCAGCAAGTACAATGGAATTCCCTAATTTTGAACAAATGAAGGAGATTGAATTGCGGCACAACGATGCCGAAGAATATCCAAATGAATTCCACGTCATTGCAGTCCGTCATAAGGACCGTTTCTAATACTCACTTTCAATGTAATGTGCCACTGAAAAATAGAAATGTTGTCCCCCATGATCTCGAATAACTTTTTCTACCCTTTTATTAAGAACATGGAATATCAAAGTTACTGATTATCTATTAATGGGTTTCACATTAACATCAATAAATTAATACCAACGGGATCTCCACATTGGCAGCAATTCACGCAAATCGAAAACAAAAGCTATGGAACTTACTATCGCATTATTAGTAAAATTCTTGATAAACTAATTAAAATAATACCTTCTCAGAAAATATTTACATGCGCGCATACACCAACCACTCAATGAGTCTTTGCTCCATCTGTTTAATTTAATCGTCGTCATCGTCATCATCATCTGAGATGTACTTTTTCGTAGTTCGTTTACGACGACCAGTTGTTTTCTTATTTTTCAACTTTATTTTCATTTTCACCGAGATATCTTCGTCGTCGTCATCATCATCACCTGAATCACCATCCGTTTCAAGCCTTTGCTTTGCTTTAGTGAAGACGGATTGTAAAACAATACTATCCTCATGTATAAGAGATGCTTCCTCATTGTATATTTGCGCATTTTGGCAAAGTAGCATAAAGTCACGCTCCAAGTCGGCCATATCGCTATACTAAAAAGATAAAAAACCGGAATTAATTTAAATTAATGAACGTACTATGTGTGTATACGCACTTTGTTATCGTCTATCCTATTAAAAATTTTGGTCATGTCAATGGGCTTCTTAATTATTTCATAATAATCCGGATAATCCTTGCGTGCGGGTAATTTCATAAACGGTTCGCTGAGTAAACGACCATCACTGTGAATAAATTAATAAGCAACTGAGTATCCAACAAGTTAATTACTACAAACGCATATTTACCTATCCGTATATTTCACAACGATATTCATAAGTTTCTTCATTTGTCGCTTTAATTTCGGGTCAATACCGCTACTTTGTCCTCGCCGCTTCTTCGTACTAGTGCACGCTTCCGAGTCCGAATCGTCACCCCTTCTACGTCGTTTACGTCCCTTCTTTTTGCGCGACTTCTCCTCCTCTTCGTCCTCGTCCTCATAGTCGCCACCTTCGTCGATGGCCTTCAGCCACTCCTTTTCTGTTAGACTATCCGTGTAGTCAACTTCCTTACGTTGCCTTGTACCCCTTCCCAGTACACTTTCTTCGTCGTTATCGTAGTCCCAGCGTCCAACTTCATCATCGTCTTTCGTAAGCCAGTCAGGTAATTCGCTCTCGTCCATCAGTCGTGATTTTCGATCAGGACCCTTTGCCGCATCCTCGCGCCGCCGCTCAATATCCATCTTTTGGAATATTTCAAATTCGGACTCTGCACGGGCTACCATTTGATTCACCGTTTCATCATCTGGGACTTCATTCTCCTCCTCCTCTTCATCACCATCCTGGTGGAGAATGCTTTGTAGGAACTGCTGACGCTCCGACCCGGTAGACTTTTGATCGAACATACCGGCTTGGATGACTTTTTCATCCATGTTAAGTTTGTATCGGGCCGCAGCCAATATACGCTCCTCCACGGAGTTTACCGTCATAAGTCGCAACACACGCACTTCGTTCTGCTGGCCGATACGATGAGCACGATCTTGCGCTTGCAAATCCTGATGCGGATTCCAATCACTGTCAAAGATGATAACAGTATCAGCTGATTGTAAATTAAGACCTAAGCCTCCAGCACGAGTTGAGAGCAAAAACAGAAAATATTCGCTGTTTTTGCTGTTGAATTTGCGCAACAGCTCACCACGATCTTCTGCTTTCGTGGTACCATCTAAACGCAAATACCCAAAACCGCGCCAGTTGAGATAATCCTCCATGATCGTCATCAACTGTGTCATTTGACAGAAGAGCAATACTCGATGATTAGTTGCTTTCAACTTGGGCAGAATACGATCCAACAATTCAAACTTTCCAGATGCACGAAAGACATCAGGTCCGGAAATAATACCACCAGCCATGCCAATATGATCGCAATACTTTTCCTCGATGTTTTGGAACATGAAGGGATGATTACACAACTTTCGCAGCTGCACGATAGTGTTCATCAGTGCTTTAGCACCACCTTTGCCCTTATTACCCTTTTCTGAGCCATCCGTAAGTAATACACCCTTACTTTGCATATGTTTGTAAAGTACTCTTTGCAGGCCAGACATATCGCATTTGATGATATACTCCACTTTGTCCGGGAGTTGGGATTCTACTTCTTTTTTCAGACGACGCAGCAAGAAGGGTCGCAGGACTTTATGCAAACGTCGAATAATCAAAATAGTTTCTTCTTCATTCAACTCCACTTTCTCGCCTGTTGTTGCGAACGGCGCATTGAACCATTGCTCAAACGTCGAACATGATTTGAAAATCGAGGGCAATAAGAAATTAAGCAGCGCCCACAGTTCGGGCAATTTATTCTGCAGTGGTGTGCCAGTCAAGAGCAAACGGTGCGGTGCTAGATAGTGAGTGTTCAATACTTGAGTCAGTTTGCAATGATGATTCTTCATACGATGGCCTTCATCAATGATCATGTATTTCCAGGGCAATTTCGCCAAGACGCCTTTATCCTTAATAACATATTCGTATGTAGTGAGAAGCACGTTAAATTTCGTCGAACGCATTTGTGATTGTATCGTGCGTCGCAGTGCTGGGGAGCCTTTGTATGACACCACAAGAACCGACGGTGACCACTTCTCGAATTCAAGGACCCAATTGGAAAGTGTGGAGAGCGGCACGATAATTAGAAACGGTCCGTTTAACTTTTTCTTCTCCATCAAATACGTGATCAACGCGATTGTCTGAATTGTTTTACCAAGACCCATCTCGTCGGCCAAAATACCATTGAGATTATTATTATAAAGTGAGACCAACCATTCAAGACCTTTGATCTGGTATTCCTTTAATGAGCCATTAACCATTATACTTGCTTGTTCGGTAATTATCTCATGTACCGTATGTGCAATGCTATAGTAAGTTTGTTCCTCGTTTGCATTTTTGTGATATTCATCATCTTCGACTTTCGCCTTCTTGATAACAGCTTTATCCTTGTTATCGTCATTGCGCACTTCTTCTTCGTGCTTGGAATCCATTTGATCATCGTCGTCATCATCATCGCTGTCATCAACGACTTCCCAGCCGGGATGCGATTCAAGCCATTGTTGTAACTGACTTAACATCGGCGCATCTTCACCCTTTAGCGTTTTGCCTGTGGCAGTTTCAATAACCGTAATCGGCTTGTCCGATCCTTGTGAGCCCTCATCGTCTACTTCGATACCATCAGCACCAATACGCCTTCTCTTCTTCTTTTTACGCTTTTCCTCCTCCTGCTGTTTACGCCTTTGCTCAATCTTATGCTGCTTGACCATCTCAGTGAGATTGCAAATATACTCGTCGGTTTGCGAAAGTAGGAAGGCCAACCGCTTGTCTTTCTTCTGATCAATAAGCTTCCTATAACCTTCTTCATCTTCCGCCATTAGACGACGCATACGCTCCTTTTCAATGCGTTCCTGTTCCTTCTTCTGCTCGCGCTCGGCGTTCGCATGGTAGTTCATTACCGCCTTATTCAAGCGCGCCAGCTTAGCCTGATTGTTGCGATGGAAGTCTTTGAAATCTTTGCCATGCTGCAGGACAGAGCCAAGGAACTCTTGATGTTTCTGGCGACGCTTGCGCTCAGCTTCAAGTTTCTGTTGCTTCTCGAGTTTCTCGGTAGCCCGTGCTTCTCTCAATCCTTGGCGCTTAGTTCGCTTATATGCTTTAACATTAACTGGTGTTTCAAGTGTGGTATCTTTGCGGGTGCATGCAATAATTTCGGAACGTAATTGCCGTTGGAAATTCAAACAACGCAAAGCACGTAGTTCAATTTGCGCTTGTAATCTTAGATCGTCAGACATATTTGTAGGCAGATTACTAAGTTGCTGCATTCGTGCGTGAATGCGGGCGGCAACCCGATTTTCGCGCTCTTGCAAGATAACAATAGGATCAATACCAGCTGGTTTAGGTATAGTTGTTATACGATTTTGTTTTCCCGGAGGTGCAGGCGTTTGTTGGCCACCCTGCGGTTGAGATGTTGGTGGTTGTTGAGGTTGTTGCTGCTGCTGTTGTTGTTGTTGCTGTTGGTTTAGCTGCTGAGGTGATAGATTGGGTTGCGGACCACCAGGGCGTACACCTGTTGGACCAGTCGGTGGCATTGGCTGAGGGGTGGGTGGTTTTTGCCCCGGCTACAACATCATTTCATAAGATAAACGCGTTTAACATTAACAATATACGGTAGACAATGATTGAAATAAAACGACGAATGCCTTTGTAGTTTCTGCCCAATTGCCGTATGCAAATTACCTGAGATGTTGGAGGCGCCGACTGCGGAATGACCGGCGGCGGTGTTGGACCCGGAGTGCTAGTTGGAGGTCCAGGTGGCCGCATGGGTTGAACTTGTGGGGGCTGCGATGGAGCATTACTGGGAGCATTATCCGCCGGTGGCGGTTGCTCATTGCTCTCAACATTCGCTTGTTGCGCTCCCTACAAATTTTTCATCAGGCGTCATACAAAAACTGCCTCTTCACGCGATTTCTTTCGCGTTAATCAGGATCTAATTAAACATGCATATAATGCGAGCCTTAATTAAGGTTGCCATCTGTTATTCTAATTGCCATCAAATTAAATCAAGAACAACAACGTTCAATGCTAAAAACTAGACTTAAAAAAATTGGAAAGGAAGAAACTACAAGTGCATTCTATGAAAATACTCCAAAAAGCTGCCAAGTTCAAATCATATTAGCATTTTTAGTCAATGACTACGACAACTGCGAAATTACAATTCGTTCTCATTACCTGCTGCTGCGTTGAAGGTTGCGACGTCGGCGGCGTCGCACTCTGCGGTTGGAATGGACTCGATGGCGGCGTGGGGCACTGTGGTGTTCCGTCAGCGCGCTTGCCCTGCACGGCCATCGCCATCTGCTGCGTTAGCGGCTGATTGCGAGCGATCATTCGATATGCCATTATTTGAGCCCTGTACATAGGTAAATCACAATCACATCAGACTCCATAACATTTAATTGACTTATTTGTTGTAAGCTATGCCAATTACAAAAAAATAACTAGCACGTGCAATGCAATGACGTTTGAGCATTCGTGTAGTAACGTAAGCAAAGTTGCGCTTTAATCTGGAAAACATTACTCACCGTAATTGTTGCATTTGCAATTGATTGAATAGCGAGCTGTTTCCGTTCGTGCGCGCCCTCAAAGCGAGAAGCTGCGAGTAGCGCGGATCCTCCTGGAGTCCCTTTTCCTCCATGGAGTCGATAGCCCGCTGCAATGCGTTCAAATTCTCTTGTCCTTGCGGTGCGCCCGGTGCTCCGGGTGGAGGGCCGCCGGGCGGTCCTTGACCTTGTGGACCAGGCGAAGATGACGGATTCTAAACACACGCAAAGTCGTCTCTGTTAGTTTCTAACTCGATTCGCATTATGTAAAAGCTGTCAGGAAATTCAGATAAAATCTGACGAGTATGTTGCAATTTTACATTCTCTTTCGCTAATATAGTCATTAAATTACCGCGTAAAACCATTGAACATTAATTTCTTAATTGATGATGGAATGTGAAAATTAGCGATGCGCGTAAATAACCAGTTTTTAATGTATTTTTAAATCTCGCCTTTTCTCATCTTGAAATCTTACAAACATTGAATAAATATATATTATTATATTTAATCTGGTTTATTCGCAGATCACACTACTATTAGTCACAACTCGCATCAGGTAGTTTTTTCCCGCGAGTCGTCAATTTAAACCTCCTCATTAGGCCAATCATCACGTCAGCTGCATCGACGTCGTGTGTTTACTTACTCGAAATGTTAACCGCGAAATTAACATTTTGAGAATGAACCGCACGAGAAAACCCAGATAGCGCCGGAAGTCAGTCACCCGCAACTTGTTGGTCATCTCAGCAATTGCGCGGACAAATCACCTGTCCATGTAAATTACAACTTAGCCAGTTTACTAGTGGTTTGTCTCATTGTAAATACAACAAGCACAGCAAAGAGGGAATTTCCATTTTTTACGTGTTTCACAGCATTCCCCGCAATTAATGCATGCCATACATCATCGCTTTATCGTCCTTTATTCACAAGGTGGCCGGTAATGACAACATAATTTCAGTCTCCTCTAGATTTTAGTAGCTCGTCAGTCAATTCGATGTGTTTCATTATTATGAATGATTGCTACCGCTTAATTATAGAGCATTTGTCAAATTTAAAAATAGTCAGACTTGAAGTAACTTAGTAATTAAAGAGTAATTAAGTAAAGTTGTTATCACCCGAATGCGTTATCTGTATTATTTATTTCGAGCTAAGCCAATGAGCTGCTCTTGTGTTTGACGAGTGTCTCGCAAAAAATCCCGCAGCTATGCCTAAATGTTGAGATAGTTTTCCCCGCTCCCATTTTTTCTTCGTCTTCACACCGCGTACGTCTAGTATTTATGTTCTTATTTGCATTACTCCAAGGTTGAATTTTTAAGACAGCGCACACAATTCAGCACAAAAAATATACCATCGTTTTGTTCGCGGGGCGTCCGCCGTCGCATTGTGGATAGATAATTCGGCGTGTGGTTGGCGCGCGTGATGGTGTGTGAGTGTTGGATACTTTCTGGCGCGCGATCCCAGGTGCACACATCGCACATAAAACTGGACGGATTCGGCGGATATGATCCAGTAGCGATACACCAGCCGCATTTGCAACTTGCAACACACCTCCGAACAAACGGAAGAGATTTTTTCTTTGTGCGAAGAAATCTGTCCAGTTTGTTGGCTCAAAGCGCGAAATTCATTCATCCTTTTTCGTTTTGTTACAAGTTTCCACTTTTGTTTTTAAACAAGTTGCTATTCAAATAACAAATATTTGCGAGAATGAGTTGTGAAAATGATATTCAGTTTTACTTTGAGTACGTTTTGGATTTGGTCCGAAAAGCAGGCTTGGTAAGTGTAGCAAAAAATTGCGCATAAAGACAACAATTTTAACAATTGTCAACTCTTCAATCCAGGTGCTACTTGAAGCGCAAGACATTGACGTTGAATTGAAGAACAACAAGCATTATGATCTTGTCACACAATTCGATACCAAGATCGAGGAAGTCCTCATCAAAGAGATCAAGAAGAAGTTCCCCGATCATAAGTAAGTGTTAATTCGTATGGGTTTTTTGCAACGTAAATTCCGAAAGAAACAAAGACAAAAATAAAACTTCGCGCGCAGCAAAAAATTAATTAAGTTTCGCAAAAACAGAAAACAATTATTCGACCGCCAAAACACGGATTTATTTTTGGAAATAGTCTTCAGCGTTTCCGCTGCCGCGATTTCTATCGTATTACTTATTAATAATAATAACATTATATGATTATGACGGTGCGACCTTCAATTAGTCTATTTGCTTCTTGTAATGAAAGTAAATAGCCGAGTGATTAATCAATCACCTTGGCTGATATTATAGAAATTAAACTCAATTCGTAGGCAATGGCCAATTACTTCCTTTGCCATACACTGACTTTTATCTCTTGGTCATTGCCATCATTGTTATTACGCGCCATGCAATTAATAAGCCGCGATTGCGACACACGCGAATAAATAGATTATGACAGCCGCCGAACGCGCGTTTGCGTACGCGTTCAATGTCACTCTTGTTGAACCACAAATCAATATTTTGAGAGAGCGATATTAATTAGAATCGAACACACATCCTTGATCCAGACCTATAATGCCAATTACTTTTCTTCCATTCAAACGCACGGCATTGAAACTAGCAGCGCGCATGCATGATTGACGTGTAATTACTACCTACATCAGCGGCGTGTATATTATTCCAAGAAGATATAAATTCTCTCTTTCCACTGCAGATTCATCGGCGAAGAAAGTTCGGCTGCGAGTGACAAACGGCCAGTGCTCACCGACGAGCCAACATGGATTATTGATCCGATCGATGGCACGTCGAATTTCGTGCGTAAAATACCAATCACGTGTATCTCAGTAGGACTGGTTATTGAGAAGATTCAAATTATTGGCATTATTTACAATCCGTATTTGAATGAAATGTTTACGGCGATCAGAGGACAAGGCGCATATCTCAATGGAAAACGTATTCACGTCAGCGATGAAACCGGTAATTCTTTACTCCGCTCGCTATTATTTCGATTTTTTCGATTAATCGCTTGTTTTTGTTATTGTTTTCTATAGAAATGAAAAGGTCCCTCTTTAATTATGAACTCTCATTGGCGATAAGCAAGAAGAAACGTGACCTGTACATGCGTCGTTTGCCATTCTTGCTGGACAACGTTTGCGGGTAAGTGCTCAGCCTGCCTATTGATTGGAAATAATGCAATGACATAATAACACAATTCTAAAACACGAACAGGTGATTACACGTTACAGATCTTTCAAGGAGACCTACAGACGCTCTTAATTAAAAGCAGCCATATCTGATTGCATTTAATTACCCGTAATTGTTGATTAATACGAATTAATTGTTACGATTCTTTCCGGTCAAGTGTAGCGTGCGGCATGCACTCTTACTGCGTGTCGCAATTGGCATTGTTGCTAATGACGGCTAATGTACGCGTTTTTGCATCATACAAATAGCTCACCTTTCAATCAATGACCAATTCGCGCGCGCTCGCGTTCGCAAAAAAAGCGAAACCTTGTTTGTTTCTTTGACTTGGCCTGTAAATCACACAGGTCACATGTATGTAAATCCAATTCTCATAACGTATTATTAGATAAGTGCCGTGCATGTGTTCATGTAATTATTTCGCAATTAACGTAATCTTATTTGGTTGTTTGCATTTAACGAAGGCTCTTTTTTTCTATGTCGCTCATGCGTTGTTTGCATTTAGAAAACTATCTTGTATCGTTGCTATCAGTTGCCGAGCACACAATGTATTGAGTTTAAAACTTTGTTACTATATCCATGTATAATGCGAAATTAGTTACGATTCTATTGTCTTCTCCTTTTCTAGAATTCGTAGTTATGGTTGCGCCGCCCTAAGCTTGTGTTACGTCGCCGAAGGTTGCATGGATGCTTATCAATGTGATGGTTTGTATCCTTGGGACGCGGCTGCTGGCACGCTAATTGTAACAGAAGCTGGTGGATACGTGTGTGATTCGAGTCGTATGTTGATTAATTCTTCTCCACAAACACAATAGTACAATTATCATTTCTAGGGGAGCGTCTCGGCGACAAAATGGATTTAATGAACCCCAACTTCCTTGCAACGTCTTCTGAGGCGCTCGCACAACAATTCATTAAATTGGAACGCATAGCCGACGCTACCGCCAACAATTAATTATTGCTCATTGTTGTAGATATTAATTAATTTAAATCGTAGTGCTTGCGCTTTGTTTATGTTTTAAGTTGTATTATTTAATTGTCTTCGAAAGATAGTTTCGAATAGTATTATCTAGCACTTGCCCATTTATTCTGGGCGCAATTTGTATATACATTGTTCCAATGGACAACCGTGTTTGGTCCACTATTTTAAATAATGTTAATAAACTATTAAAATCTAAAAAAAAATATGATGCATGTTTTGAGTTAATTGTATTGTTGACATCGGATATGTACTTGTACTAACTTCATGAGTGAAAGTTATTTTTCGCGGGAAAATTACACTCGTGGCCACGCGCATACGATCGAATCATGTAAAGCGTAATAAGGACTTACTTGTTGTGGTCCTTGTGGTGGTTGCGGATGTTGCATCGCTTGTTGCATGCCAGGATGCGATGGATAATTCTGCCCACCTCCAGGTGGTAATTGCTGCGGAATGTTATGCATCGTATGCGGCGGTGCACCAGGTTGCATGCCGGGATGGCCTGGAGGCGGTGGCCCTCCTGCATGTGGTGGATGTGATTGATGCATTGTAGTTGGCGGGCCATTCGGATGGCCAGGTGGCGCTCCAGGATGTTGTTGTTGAGAGGGCGGCTGACCTGGATGATTCTGCGGTGGCGCATTGTGGTGGCCAGGTGGTGGACCACCACCGTGAGGCGGTGCTGGATGATTCTGCGGTGGGCCAGGTGGGTGGCCTTGCGGTGGCCCAGACATATGTCCCTGTGGCGGTCCGCCATGATGGCCTTGAGGTGGCACACCAGGATGACCAGCATGTCCCATTGGTGGCACGCCTGGGTGGCCTTGCGGAGGGCCCTGTGGATGTGGCGGACCTCCGGGATGCGGATGAATTTGTGGCCCTCCTGGATGCGGTGGGCCGATCGGATGACCTTGTGGCGGTGGTCCACCAGGTTGCATACCTGGGTGGCCTTGCATAGGTGGAGGACCACCTTTTTCAAGTTATTAATAAGAAAAGTTCTAGTCACAAGTGAAGACTAACAATAAATACCTGGATGGCCTGGCTGTATTGGTCCGACCATATGGCCTTGTGGGCCGGGCGGTCCTGGCGGGTGGCCTTGCGGCGGCATTCCGCCAGGCGGCGGCCCGTGTGACGGATGACCTGGATGTGGGGGCATACCTGGATGTTGTGGTTGCATATGGCCTGGCGGAGGTTGATGATGCACTGGCCCGCCAGGCGGCATCTGCATATTTGGCGCTGGTGGGCCATTAACATGACCTGGTGGCCCTTGATACGGGCTGTGGGGCGACGGTGATGGCGCCGGGCTTTGTGACGGCGGGCCCATAGGGCTCGGTGCTTGTGGTGGCGGCATTGGGCTGCTTTGAGGTGACGGACTTGCCATTCTATATATAAACACCTACAAATCACACATTCACATGAAATAAACACACAGTACAAACAACGCTAAACACGCTGGTTGAGGTTGGCTGACGCATACTAGGCAACTTGAATTCAGATTTCACGCGTACAGCGAGCGGGTTGTCGGCAGACTCGTCGTACGCAACCTAATCACTTGTTTCACAATTTAATAAGAGTACATATTTATCACAGAACACAAATTTCCATGTAATCCATGATATTCGTTTGGCCAACTAAGCAATCATGTAACACAACGCTTATACACAATGCTTCTTTAAAACTCACCAATTTATGAACGATCTTTTCTACACACGAAAATACCAATATGATGAATGCACTTTCGCATCTATTCCCTTCACTTTGATAGGGGCGTTAAAGCCCACAATACAATATTTACTCTTTACGACTGAATAATAGTAAAAACATACACAAATCGTCACACAAGCTTTACGCCATATTTGTCGGCTTGTTTGCCCGCACACTGCTCATGCGCGCTAGGCCGCTAGTTACGATATACGCCACCAGTGCCTAACTTTAACAAAATTCAACCGGCTACAACTGCAAGACATTATAGGTTAATAGTAATTAACGGAATTTATTTAAGAAGATGTTACAAATAATTAAGCAATTACTTCGTGAAGTGGAATATCCATTTGTGAATTTTAATTCGGCAAATTTAGAGGAAATAGCTGAAATTTTCAGCCTAGAAAACATAAACGTATTTATCAAATGGTTTATTAGGCAGTTATGGCCATCCAAAAACTTAGATTTCATGTCCTTTGAAGAACTGATACATATTTTACGTAACTTTGGTTTTTGTGGCGCTCATGAAGTGAAGCCCTTCGCAGATGGCACATTGGGCTTTAACGAACAGGTACTACTATAATATGCACTTGTTAAATATTGTTAAATTAATCATTTCAGATTAATATAATTATCAGATTGTTGGTTAACTTGAAAAATTATAAAAACAGCAAGAAAATTGATAAAAGTTACACTAAAATCTCATTTGATGAGATTGAACAGTTCTTGGACTCTTTAAAGATTGAAACAGAATATGAACATATCAAATACACAAATAAAGAAAGAAATCTACATATTGAAGAGATGAGCAATGACATTGAAGACTTGAAGCAAAATGTAAAGCAATTGGAAGAAGAGTTACAAAATGAACAATTACTTTGCGCTAACATTAGTGCAACAAAACCTTTAGTAGATGATACATCACTTATTAAAGCAGTGAGTACCTTTCAGGTAATGGCACAAGAACTTGAAAAGAAGCATTCTGATATGCTAAACAATAAAGAATTAAGTGATGAACCTAAATTCTCTAAAAGTTTTACAAGTAAATTGGAGGAATGTGTAAAACTCTCAGAGGAGTGTTTAATGGTGTGTTACAGAATTATTGTCATTTTCTATTGTTGAAACATTTTTTTTAGGCTTCAAAAAATATTGGTGTTGTTAAAGATTTTAACATTACGCGTATTGAGATACCTGAAAAAAACAAAAAGGAAGAGGACTTCATTAAAAGGCTCCTACCACTTGCTGAAGAGATTCTCAACAATTAATCTTTATGTAACAAATACCTATATAACCTTTTGTTTTGTAACAATTTGTATATCATTTATCAATAATATCCATTATAATAATTATCATAATGGTGGTAGTGGTGATGATAGACATGTTCATGTCCATGTCCATGTCCATGTCCATAACCCTTCTTGGGTAGTGCATGACTAGCTGATACAAAAAAGGCAAGGGCAATGAGGAAGAACAAAAACTGCAAAGAAATGTATAGTAAAACAATTAGTAAAATTTAATATTGACTTACGAATGCACGAAACATGGTCGTTGATTTGAATGTAGTTATTTACAAAGAGACTGGAAGAACTGTATTCAATTTTAAACGACCTATAACTATTTATACAATGTAAATTTAAAAAGTGACCTTGGATTGTTCAATTAAACAACCATTAAAAAGTGGAGAATTGTCTTTATTGAATGAGTATTTTTCCCAAACATTTCTCTACATATGATTTCTAACTTTTTAAAAAGAGAATTGGGAGCTTATTGCAATAACATGTGAATGGCAAATTTTGAATTTAGGATTGCGCTTGTAAGTTGCATGAATAAATCTATACCTAGAGGTCGCGCACGCGCCGTAGATGGTCACATGAAGATTTTGACATCAAAACAGTCAGCTGATTAAATTCATTAAATCGCCCAGTTTTCATCTTGGACTGATCGTCTTTTCCACCTTCTTTGACGTTCGATATTCCAAACAAAAATGGGTGCATCTGTTTTACCTCCTATTATCTTCACCGTATTGTGGGGTGTAGTGGGTATTGGGCTTCCATTCGTTGTACCTAAAGGCCCTAATCGCGGGTAAGTTTTTCACCCTATTAAGACACTAAACAAATACTAATTTTTAAATTTTAGCATTATTCAGGTTGTTTTAATGCTCACCGCAGCAACATGTTGGCTATTGTAAGTAGGGTTTATTATAGATTTACACTAGCATTTACAAACTGTTTTATTTCAGTTGGTTGTGCTGTTACATGGCTCAAATGAATCCGCTTATTGGTCCCACGCTGGATAGGGCTACAATTCTTATAATGGCTCAAGAGTGGGTAAGTTTCATTTTGCCTCTGTTTGGTGCGCAAGTAATTGTTTCTTTCATTTTAGGGTGGCGCACCATTGAAATAAACATTCCTATAAACTTGAGAGATCTCTTGTTTTCTAAAAGTATTTCATTTTAAAATAAATGTATATAGAACTACTCTGGAAATAGTGCTCTGATTTTTGTTATCACTATATAAATGTGGCATTTTGTTTTTGTTGATGCACCAAGTATGAAATATTTACGTAAAGTCATGTAGAATAAATGTTCAATCAGATATTTCAAAGAGTGTTTCATTATTGTATTAACGCTATCATATGTCAATTAAAATTCAATAATATTCTTTGACATCCCTTCATTTATAAACAAAATTTTCTGTTGTATATATCATAATTTCCACATGAAAAGTAGGAGATCACCATGTGGTTTAAATTTCTTTCCCAGCGCGGGTGTGGGATACTACGCCGGCATCTTGGATGCAGTTACTCATCATCCGCTAGTGGACTACTTAATAAGAAGATAGTGGAGAAGTTTGCCTCGCTACCGCTTCCGAAGAATACAGTAATGGCAGATTATATATGGATTGATGGCAGTGGTACATATTTGCGCTCAAAGACGCGCTTGTTGCACTTTATACCAACGTGTGTGGAAGATATGCCACAGTGGATGATCGATGGAACCAAGACTCAACAGGCTCATGGTTCCGAATCCTACCTACATCTACTTCCAATCGCTGTGTATCGTGACCCATTTCGATTGGACGACGCTAAAATAGTACTCTGTGAAACGTACCAATTTGATTTCGAACCTACTGATACGAATCATCGTGCATGTTTCTGTGAAACGTATACAAAGGTCCAGGATCATCAACCCAACTTGTCATTTGAGCAGGACTTTATGCTTACGGAAGTCGATGGTACACCCTTGGGCTGGCCAAGTGGAGGGCTTGAAATGCCTCCAACAGGGAAATATTACTGTGGGGTTGGATCGGCCAGCTCAATCGGAAGAGATATTGTTGAAGCTCATGCGCGTGCTTGTCTATTCGCAGGTGTTAACTATTTGGGATTCAACCAGGATAGATTTCCGTCGAAATGGAAGTTTCGTATTGGTCCTATTAATGGCGTTAAGGGACCTGATGATGTTGTGATTTCACGTTATCTGCTTTGTCGTGTCGCAGAAAAATTCGGAGTTGAAGCAACGTTTCATCCGAAACTCATTCCGCATATTGATGGTAATGCGTTGCGAGTTGGTTTCTCAACTAACAATATGTTGAATCCCGGTGGAATGGATGTAATACGTAAAGCTCTTTCGAAATTGTCAAAAAGACACAAGGATCACATGCAAGTGTATGACCCAGAGGGAGGAGAATGTAACAAACTCCGGTTAGGAAGCTGTTTTAATAACTTTACTTGCGGCACAGGAGCTGGACAGTTCAGCATACGAATACCGAAGCAAGTATGTAAGAAAGGCTGTGGATATTTTGAAGATTGCCGACCTGCAGCAAACGCAGATCCGTATGCAGTTAGTGAAGTTCTTCTAGATACCGTCTTGTGTAGTTAGTTGATTTTAGTGGAACACGGTCAACTATTTAAAAATATATATCACGTTGAAAGACTTCATTTACTATGGATGATTATCACCAAGCCAATAGTTAGAATTGTGTCTACAATAAAATTATTTAAATAAATAAACATTATTTGTTATATTAAGTGAACACGTATATAGTAGCAAGCGGATCGAATCAAATTCATTTCAATGTAAATAATTTTGAAACTTTCTTAGTTTATGCAACTTAAAACTTAATATACATCTGGCGAGCTCTATTGATGACATTATACCAAATATGCAGAGTTGGGCAGTTTATTTGAGAATTTTGATCGGAATACATATAGGGGAAGTTCTAAACCTTAGGGTGCTAACTATTAAAACATGAGGTGCTAGCTAAAGCTTATTTTGGGCGTAGTGTATATTAAATTCTATCAATAGGTCATTGATTAATTTAATCATTTGTATAAACTAAATTTCAAATCATTGATATGCGATCGGGTTAAATTGCTTCGCAAGCGATTATAGATAATCTATAAAAGTACTTTAACCCGATTGAACCTCAGATTTATATTAGCATGTTCGGTGATTTATATCATCACCAATGTAGTTTTAATTCTTTTGTTTCACTTTGTTTTAACACTAATCTGTCGGAATAATAAAATTTAAGTTTAAACTATTCTGACTTGCGTTATAATGTCGTAGCAAGGAAACATGAAAATAATTCCCAATCAAAACCAAGAATCTGCTTCGAAATGTTATCATGCCCTAATACAGGATATTATTAAAGAAGTGATGTAAATAATTAAATATGACTACTAATTTTCTTAGTACCCTCTTAAAGTTCCAAGGCCACTATAGATCATAGATCCTGTGGTTTCACGTTCATGTGCACCCTCATTTTAAATCAATGCTCATTGTTATTATTCTATTACATATTTACAACCTCGAAGTTAACATTGTCAACATGTTGTCAAGTGCAAACTATTGTCAAATCGTTGTCAATACACTTGCATCGTTGCATGTGAAGAGCTCAGAATATCAACACATTCCTAACAATGTTTAAAGTTAATGAACCAACTGAAGCAATTGGATTTGATTCCCAATGGAAAATCAAGAAGTAAGAGCTGTAAACTAATTTATTTTGCATAAGCGAATTCACATTTATTTCATTTAGGGTTTCAGTGCAAGATTCAACCCAAACAGCAACAATCACAACAGACACTTCATCAACTGAAACTCCTATTTCTACTGATAATATAGTAAGATACAATACGGTTTCCTTGAATATTAGTTATTTATTTATATATATTTTATTATAGACTCAAACTGATGTGATAGAAGCAAAAGAACCTGAATATGATGAACAGAAACTGGCTGACTTCTTAAAGAGACTATACCCAAAAGTGAGTAAGGAATTGAATGAAGCATCCAGCTCGCAAGTAATGAAAAACTATCAAGTTAAAATACCTAATCAATCAGAACATGAGAAGCTGATAACATCAACTAAATTAGCTTTACAGCATGGAGATTTTGTGAGTAAAATATATTTTCTGCACAAAAGGGATAAATAGTTACAAATTTTTAGACTAAGAGTGTAAGTTGTCTTAGTTGGAATTCAACTGGAAATAAATTAGCAATTAGTGCTGTACAACATCATGATACTTGGTGTCATCATAAAGGGACCCTCTTCATCTATTCATGGAATTGTTTAAACTTTGGGTGATTAATATTTTATAATGATTTTTTTTCATAAATTTTTACAATTTTATAATGATTGTAAGTGAATGATATTTATAGAAATCCAACTGGTGATAAGTTAGATGGTACATTAGGAACAATTAAAACATCCAGTTGTATTACTGCAGTCAACTACCATCCAACTATGCCTCCAATTTTGGCAATTGGCTCATATAATGGTGAACTGCTAATCACTAACACACAAAATAATGAGAATGAACAAATAATTGCAAAGGCATCATCTGCCCATAAGGGTATAATTACTCAAGTTATGTGGATTGAAGATTTAGATGATGCAAAAAATTATATTCTTGCAACTGGAAGTTTGGATGGCTTTATTTCCATTTGGCACTTCAACTTTTCGGCGTTGGAACTTGTAGCCAAAGAAAAATATCAAATTCAAACGCCATATTTTGGAAAATACCAGCGTCAAGACGTACCTTCAATAGTTACGCAAAAACTTGAACGAGGAATTCTGGCGTTTGACTTCTCAAGACATTTTCCTGAAAAATTTGTGGTGGCTGCTGAGGGAGGCTTAATCGTGCAATGTTCGCGTTTAGGTGCAAAGGAGCTACCATCATCTACTAAAGATAATAAAATCCTTGATCCAGTATTTAAGTATTACAGAGCTCAAGAAGGCGAAATTACATCTATTGCACTATCACCAGATAGGCCTGACTTGTTTGTTACCAGTGCAACAAACGGCGAGATACACGTTTACGAGATGAGTGAAGAGGAACCAGGCAAAATAATTCTTCCAAAAGATGAAATCTTATATGCAATTTGGGTGCCTTATAGTCAAAATTTAATCGCAGCTTGCGGTGTAGCTGGGAAAATACACTTTTATGATGCTCGTAGTGGACAATTAAGGAGTTCAAATGTGTCTGAAGCGAATGAAAAGTACGATGGACCATCTCTGACTTATCTGGCATTCCATAAATCCAGGTAAATATTTCATACTTTCTATTTCGTGAATAGGTCATGAATGGCTATGTTATTTCAGGATCTCATTAGTAGCAGCTGGAACCAAAGATGGTACTGTTCAAATGTGGGATATTCAGTGGAATCAATATTAATCTTATTGAATTATGACCTGCTTATTTATGTTTTTACACGCACATTTTTATGTATTTTTTGCAATAATGTAATAAATTTTTAATATGATCTTGAACAAAGTATAAGAAAAATTAAAACAAATAGAAGTTTATTGATAGAGTGAATTGAATTGGGTATGCTATGACTTTAATAACATTTGTTTCATTTGTTTAGCATGTGCCATAAGATAAAATGCATCATTTATTGAAAAAATGTATAAGCAAATCGACTCCAGGTGTGAGAGGTGTAAAAGCATGGTACCCCGACTCAGAATACCTGCAACGTTATGCGCAGGCAACTCATTTTAGCGATGATCTTAACAAGAAGATAAAGTTACACTATAATGCAAAAGAGCCAGCCCGTACTGAAAAAACAATTAAAAATATTTATATAAATTTCGGACCTGCGCATCCGGCAGCTCATGGTGTTCTTCGCATGGTACTCGAACTTGAGGGCGAAGTTATTCGCCATGCAGATCCGCACATTGGATTATTACATCGTGGTACTGAGAAATTAATGGAATACAAAACTTATACACAAAATATTCCATACTTTGATCGCCTGGATTATGTCTCGTTAATGGCAAATGAACATGTTTATTGCCTTGCTATTGAAAAACTGTTAAATATCGACATTCCTCTGCGCGCAAAATATCTTAGGGTATTATTTCTCGAAATATCCAGAGTACTCAACCATTTGATGGCGGTTGCCACACAAATATTAGATGTGGGTGCAATTACACCGCTGTTTTGGTTGTTTGAAGAACGCGAAAAATTGTTTGAGTTTTACGAGCGTGCGTGTGGGGCTCGAATGCACGCAGGATATATACGTGTTGGAGGTGTGTCGCAGGATATACCCATAGGGTTTTTAGATGATTTGTATGATTTAGTTCGCAAGCTTGGCGAGCGGCTTGACGAGGTAGAAGACGTGGTGACCACCAACCGAATATGGTTACAACGCACGAGACACATTGGAGTGGTCACAGCCGAAGACGCCATCAATTTGGGATTTTCGTAAATTGCATGCCTACTTCTTATAAATCTGAAATAAAAGATTTTTGGATTTGTAGAGGTGTCATGCTACGAGGCTCAGGTATAAAATGGGATCTACGCAAGCAACAACCTTATGAAGTATACGATTGTTTCGATTTTGATGTTCCAATTGGGACATATGGAGACGTTTACGATAGGTATTTGGTCCGCTTAGAGGAAACACGTCAAAGCATAAAAATCATCGAGCAAGTTATGAATGCCATGCCGCCAGGAGAAGTTAGAGTTGATGATAACAAAATAACACCACCTAGTCGTCAAGAAATGAAAGTAACTTTCATGTTAGTAATTAAGTGCAAGAAACTAAGAAATAACTTTTTCAGAAATCAATGGAAGCGACAATTCATCATTTTAAGCTCTTCTCTCAAGGTTTTCAAGTACCTCCTGGGTCTACGTATACAGCCACTGAACATCCCAAAGGTGAAATGGCTGTTTATCTCGTTTCTGATGGTTCTTCAAAACCCTACCGATGTAAAATAAAACCACCCGGATTTGCCCATCTAGCAGGAATGAATCATCTCATAAGAAACGCTTTTCTAGCAGATGCGGTTGCTGTTATGGGTACTTTAGATTTGGTCTTTGGTGACATTGATCGTTAATCCATGTACAAGAGACAACATTTCTTCTTCGCAAAGATAACTATCATTAGTAATTAACGAGGAACATTTAGGTTACAATCAATTACTCAACATAATGTAATTTACTTCTATTTTTTCTTTTATAGCAAATAAAAATGAAAACAAAATGTTATATTGTAATCGAAATTATTATCATGATACTCATTGCGGCGTAATTACAATGACAATAATTCATATTCTCTTTTCTATAATACATATTTAAGGATCAAAGTAATTCGTAAACAATTATTTCGTTTTTTCTTGTTTTGAACGTACAATTACGTTGCAAAATTTCCCGTCTTTACAAATAAACAAACGTAAATGTTCTCTACACATCAATTTCCACCTCAATTTGTTTAAAAACGCGAAACGAACTTGCAGTTATGAACGCATCCCCAAACAACAACAATTTCTCATTATTACGGCTGATAGGTCTGAATTATTCAAATAGCTATTTTATACTATTTACAAACATATGCATATTATTTTTATACACTTTCAATATAGTTTCTCCAATGGTTTTTCTCTTAAAATTTGCTAACCGCTTATTGATAGTTTCAAGTTAAACCAAAACGTAAATCTTATGGTTCATCATTATCAGAAATGTCATGGAGATCAACAACAGAAACTTATCAACTAATACCTCAGATCACCCTTATTTTTTCATACACTTTTGGTGGTTGCATCTTCAGGAAAAATGCTTCCTCTCCTTGTCGTAATTTTCAATAACTCTAATACATCAATTTGTTTTCACTACAATTGTTGTTCATCTTCACTTCCATTTATAAAATTTTGCCTACTTTGCGTCTATGCTTTCAAAATGTATGAACTTTTACATAACGTTCATCCTCACACAAGTACAGTCATCATTTACAAATCTCCTAGTGGTTGCTTTAGGTTCTTGCGTTCGTCTGAATGTGAAATTGATGCTCATGCATTTTTTCTCTGCGCTGATATCAATTAATTAATGAACAATTGTCCTCCTTAACAATTAAGTTATCACATTTTGTTAAATTTAATATTTAATTGCATGCAAGTCTGTGTCCCTTTTTACATATTTATAGAATCACTTAAAATCCTTGTGTTTATAGTTCCTCCGTTGACATTTACGAAGTATTAACTTTATAGTAGCATCCAGTTTAATTGAGTATTTGTTGAGGGTTCCGCAAGTTTATCCACATATAAAGTTTTCATGATGGGCACTCATTTGTTTAATAAATCACTTCATACACAGTTGCTTTTTTATCGCCCGAACCAGTAACAATGTACTTATCATCCGCCGAAATGTCACAACTTAGCACACTTGATGATTCCTTGCTCTGCAATATTAAAATATATGAATATTAAATTCGTAGGGGTAATATGATTAAATACCTGGAATATGCTAGCACCATATGGCGTCCTCCACGCATTCAGCAAATTATCCTTGCCAGTGGACACAAACCACTTGCCGCACGCTGCAAATCGCAAACTAAGGACGCAACTTTCATGCAAATGCAGTTGGTACTTGTCTGGCTTCGATGCATGAAGCACTTCCACATTCGAGTTCTCCATTCCAACGGCCAGCCATTCACCCGTTGGACAATAACCAAGCGAAAATATTTGAGAACTAAAGTCATGCTGCTGCAATTGTCTTCCTTCACGCAGATCCCAGCTGCGCACTGTGTTGTCCAAGCCGCCAGTCCAAAGCTTGGTGCCGTCCGCAGAAATATCGATACACGAGGCACCGTCCGTATGTCCTTGGAATTGGCGCACAAGTGTCTGATTGTGCAAATCCCAAACGGCAATATTTCCGTCCGAACAACAACTAAAGCACACCTTTGAGTCTGGACTAATGGCTAATGCATAGCATGCCGGAGCACTCGATGTAAGTTCCGCTTTAATCCTTGGTGTCGGTGATGCAAGGTCCCAAATGGAGAGATTCGAAGCTTCGCCTCCAACAATTAATGTCCGTCCGTCAGGTAGAAGTTTCACTGATCTAATGTAATTGTCTCGTTGCTACAAAATGCAGAACACATTAATTAAGGTACTTTAAATTGGACAAAGTTTATCGAAGTGATTCATACCAAACAATCTAGCTGTGAGACGGGACTCTTCGACCCCGGCTGACTAATATCCCAAACTTTTACACAACCTTTACCTCCGGTGTAAACGTACTTGGTGGGATTCGAAATGGTCACTGCACACACCACCTCACCGTGGCTCAATGTGTTGATCTGTCGCGCATGTCGCGGAATGCCAGGCCCAATAAGGGCATCGGGCGGAAAGGGCACCGGTTGCATTTGTCCTTCAGCACTCACATGAAAGGAATACGCACTGCAACGATTAATCCTTAATACCAAAATTACCACCATAACTTTTAATCGATCAGACTCACGGTTTGCCTCCAGGAATGCCTCCCATCCCAGGCACGACTGGCGCTCTCATTTGTGAATGAGGATCATAGCCTACTTGTAGCGGTGGTCGTGGATAAGGATTGTTCAACGAAGGCGGCAAGCTGTTGTGGATTGCCCCGTAGCCAGCTGCGGCGGCGGCTGCTGCTTGCAGATCATGCGGCCCTCCACCTACAACCGCAATTACAAATAAATCACACCCGAACATGATATGACAAATGATATCTTACCGTTCGACATGCCGGCCAAATAAGGATACTGAGCAAGTGCTGGCGGCTTCACAACCGGCTTCAATCCGCTGCTTCCTGCGGACGAACCTGATGCAGATGTGGGTGTCACTGATTTAGAAATTGGCGTTGAGGGTTTCTCACCGTCGAGTTTCTTGGTCGAAGGTGTCGATGCGTTGCTCGACGTGCCCGAGCGTGGACTGTGCGGTGCCGGATGCTCTTTCTTCAAGGATAACTTGTCGATGCCGTTCTCGCGCGGCGAAGCGGTGCCGTTCGGCGGCGAGACGGGGTCCTCCGAGGCATCGTCGACGACCAGATCCTGGTCGCTCTTCTCACCATCGCTATGCTAAACGAAAAACAAACCAACAATTAATTCACATCTCAGTAATAACCTTAATAAAGAGTGCAAACATAAAACTCAACTTCTAAAAAAACCTTTTTTCCGCTACACGCTAATATGGTGGGAATGGGGACATTGTGGTGTTGTGTGCGCGACTATAAACTTGGGATTTCATGAAACGATGAATTAGGAAACGATAAAATGAGTTAATTGCCTTTTAGCTGTTAGTTTTTGTTAGCCAATTAAATGGATTTTAGTGGCTCGTAACAAACGCGCGGCGCGCGCTTTATTCGCAATTTGGACGCGCACCCGAGTAAATATTTAACGATTACGACTTGTACGGACTTTCAATTGCCATATTCATAAAACGCGCGCGCGCTCGCTCACAATAATAATGTCAATATTTTTCCCTTCGGCGTGCTTTGCGCTTTATGTTCGCGCGCCGCGAGGAAGAAGTTGATTGCGGCCGCCTTCAACGTCATCGTCGTCGTCGTTGTCGTCAAATGAAAGGAGCGAACGCACACTTTCCGAAAGTTCATCAACGCGAATGCTAATTTTACGACCGTCTAACTTCCCGTCCGAATGTTTATACTGCGAAGAGCGACGCGCCATAAGAAGTTAATTAATAATTAAACGCGAATTTATGCCTCAGCAATATTATCACAATTAAATTACGAAATAAATATTTAAGTTCAATCCTTTTTCTGCGCGAAAAATACGTCGGCTTTATACGAACAAATTAACTAAAGTTTAAACAACGTAACAAAACTTTTTGCAAGTAAATTAAATTCCTTGAGATTCATTTAAATAATTAAGACTTGAGTGAAGTTAATTAATGAAGCATTTTAATTAGAAATATGGAAATCCTATTGGAAACGCATGCAGCATACTACGAATAATAAAGACTGTCCTAATGAGATGGTTAATTATACTTAATTAATTTGTTGGTTAGTACGTACTTTCATACTTACGTGACCCATGTCCTTCTCCTCCTTCTTAATCTTCTTATGCTCGGGTTCCTGCGGCGTTCGCGGTCTGTACTTCTCGCGTTCGGCAGGCGATATTGAATTTCTCTGCAAGGAAGAAAGAAAACGAACACGTTAATAATAATGCTGAACGAGCACGCGGATGGGCAAAAAGTGTAAAGCCGAGAAAGGGGAAATAAGTTTGTAATGAGTTCTAAGTGTGCTTCGGTGGCGCTCGAATATTTTTTCATCTCATTTTCGCCCTTCGTCTTCCTCGCGTGAATTATGAACTAAAGCTCTCCCCAACGCGCTGCGGGATCCGGGAACGAAGCACCTAAACGACACGGATGGCACGTGCAAAAGAGCGGGATAGAAAGGAAGTGACATTAAAGTAACCGAGAGAGCATCCCTCGCGTCGTGAATGTACTGTTAATAATCCGGTAAATGAGGCAACTCCCAAGTGTCGCACCTCATTCACTCGGCGCGCGCGGAGCGAGCAAGGAGCCAACAACCTCCTCCGAGAGGCGGGCGCGCAGAGAAATAAGGTCACAGGGATGTGTTCACGCGAGCGGAAGAAGTGCGACCGCAATGCCAACAACGAGGGCGCAATTTACCGGAAACACGTTCCACCACTCTTTTTCTTCCTCTTGATCTGAGCGCGCTATTCTTTTGTCAAGTCTTTCACGCATGACTCGACACGATTCAAGTAGAAATACTAAACTTATCTCCTAATCTATACCAGGTGTTTCGCAAACTGCATGAATATAAATGCCGATCTTTCAGTCGACGTATAGCTTCGATTTGCGCATACATCCTCTAAAAGGCAGGATTATCCACGTGCATGAATATCGAAAGACTTTGTGTATTTTGAAGGCGTCCCACGGGTGCGCTGCAATTTCAAAATAAACGAAGCGAAGTATAAAGAGACGAAAGAAAACAATGCACGAGCACGACGGCTGTTCTGGGCAATTTCGCAGTCCGTCGTTGGCGTTGCCGCCTCTTGACTCGATGAAGCTTTTATTCTCCCGTGGGAGCGTAAACGCTCCAGACAAACGGTGTCCCTTCCCTGTTTGCATTCGCGCTTTACTTGCTCGCTTGCTTGCTTTCAGTGCACTCATGCAATTTTAAGCGAATTATCTACAGGGTAGAAGGAAACTTTTAAAATCCTAAATCCACAACTGCTGGAATATTTCGCTCGGTGTGCAACGGAAAAACGGAATAGTTTTATTCGCAGACAAGAAGTAAAACAAGAGCATAAAACAATTAGTTCAATTTACTAATTAAGATGCGGGGGTCGGCGAGTTTAATTTCGGAATTTATTAGGAATGCAAGTCCGGAGAGAGAGGGAGAATGAGTTTCCGGGGTTTGCACCGCGCCGCCCGAGTTCCTGTGGTTTCGCTTAATAGAGCTTCTTGTTCGTTCATTCGCCGCCGCCAGCTTTGCCGCAACCACTACCACCACTACTACGACAATATGCGCCGGCACCAGCTGCCACCTCATTTACTCAATGGCCTTTCCGGTATTTCCCACGTTTCACTCCATTGCCCACCACCCAACTCCTTCCTTTCTTCGCACATCGTCCTGCATCCCAACAACCCTTACAGCATGTATGCATTTACGTAATGTCTGAAATGAATGCAAGCCAGCAACCAACCATACATATCCAACTCTCATTCACAAATAATATGAAGCAATCTTCTCATCCCGTACAGGTGGATGTTGCTTTTGAATAACCATTTAGCATTGCATAATTCCAGTTATCAGTTTGCGGTTGAAAAGCAAATCCAATGAAATTATCCTCGCTTAAGCGCTCACACTTTGTCCATTTATTTCCTTATCATTTTTTATGCATCACCCTCATTTATCGCCATAGATTTATCCAAATCATCTCTGCACTAAGCGAGAATTTCCACCCCTAGTTTGCATTATATAAACAGATATCCAACCCTGTCTATCCCCTTTTATTTCCCGAAGGAATAATACAGCCAATATATGTTGACGAGTGCACGGCTACAGTTAATCTGCGCCCGAGCGAGACAAGTGTTTGATTGAGGAACAAAACAGACGGAGAAGTAAAACACGCTGAATTTTACAACGTAACTCATCCCCAAAGGATTAATTAATTCCCGTCAGGAGCAGATAATTATCGCTTGTTGTGTTATTTTATTTTCTAAATTCAGTTTTAATCCTTTTAATTTCCTAGCTATGTGGGCAACTATAGGGGTAAATTGTTGCAAAGTTTGAAATTACAGATTCTAGAATGATTTTTAGAGGTTGAATTTCTCATGAAACTCAGTGCCAACTGTAGGAAAGTCACCACTGATGAAAAGTCATGCTAATAGAAAATAAGGATAAACAAGATAAAAAGTGAGAAAAATAACACAATAAAAACGCTAATATAAAGTGCGAGTAAAGATGGAACGAACAAGCACGATAAAAAAGTATGTACGAGAACATAATAAAAAATGTTAAAGCGTGAAAGCATGATGAAACAGGATAAAATGCAGAAAGACGCACGCATCAACGACGAACGAATGCCAAAGAACGTGTGTGAATAAAAAGCAGCGAACGAGAGCGGCGGCGACGGCGGCAACAAAAAAAAAATAACTACGCGTCGCAAAAAACGTACGATGAAAAACGAGCACGCTCGTGAAATGTCGCATGTCGCAACATCATGTCGAGGCTTGCCGTCTCATTTTGCAGCCGCCGCCCCCGTATGAAACCCTCATCCTTCTTGTCACTGCCACCTCGTGTAAAGCACACATAATACGGTGCCGCGCGCGGATTGAACACGAAGGCAAACGGATTTTCCCCGCTTGCTTCACACGCGTTCTTTTTCCTTTTTTTCCAGAAAAAGCTTCTCGCGCTCGTCACAAAAAAACCAGCGAACACATTTTCCGAGCGAACATTTCACACTTTACCATTTCGTTTTTTAATCGTCGACGCGCTATTTTTTGCCGCCCCCGTTCGAGTGCATAAAATATTTTCTTAATTACGAAAATTCCCCAGCATCGAAATTAATTTATTAGCGCAGAATGCAGAGCGTGTTAAATTAATTGCGGAAATTTTAAGGGTGTGAATGAAGTGATAATAACACGTGATCATGTTGATAGTGGCACAAGGTGTGAGGCGTGTTGCCGAAACGCACCCTCCTGTTGGGTAAAGTTGTCGCCTAAATTGTTAGTAATAGAGGCGGTGGTGGCAGTGGTGTTGAAAGCACATAACTTCCGTAGGGTATCAGCATTCATCCCTACGCTCGCTTTGTGAGGGGCTTGCGCATGCGAACTCGAAGCGTGTGCTTTACATACTCTTACGAGTACCATCCATAAATTACACAATTACTATCTTGACTCACAAACACACTGAATATTTCAACATTAGTTAGAGCGTATTTTTGTTATATTGAGTGTGTACGAACAAAAGTTGAGATTCGTGTGTATGGATAATAATTATGTTCCGAGCTGGAGAACGAAAAGGACGCATGCTGAGTGCCTACTTCACTTTGCGCTCGAGAGATGGCAAAGCAAGTTCCGTTGGCCGTGTTGCCAGCCTCGCATCGCCAGTCTGGTGTAACACACAAGAACACCCCTTGAGGCGCAATTACACTTGCGAGATGTGTTCCAAAACCACTTCAATGCATTTCGTCGACTTGCTAATTGCAGACAAGTTACCAAAATTTACTAAATTTCCCCAAAACCTTTATCCCCATTATAACCTCACTCTATGTAAGCTAGAGAAATAAATTTAAAATTCCAGTTTAACAAGGCAACCCTTCAATCCCTCCGGGGAATAAAAATACTCTCAGATATGCTGCACTAAAAACAAACCCTTAAAGAAAAAAGCTGACAAAAACCATCTCCGACTTTTAATTTGAATTCCTTGACAGAAACATGCGCACGTCAAGAGGGTGCTTTTCAACTCTTCAAAGTGCGTAAAAAGCATATTCTCCTTCTCCCCCAGTTTTTCCCCTTATCACTTCATCTCTTTCATTCATCCCTTTATTTCTCATCACCAGCGCGCGCTCGCAATTTCAACACTCACTCGCTCTTGTCTTCCCCATCTTCTTTCTTTTTAGTCTTAACGCGAGAGCGAGTGCGCGCGCATCCTCGACACGTCTTTGAGATGCCCCCAAGTGGAATGCTTTTGATTTGAATGTGCGAAGATTGCGCGAGGGTGAAAGCGAAAAAAGAGCGCAGAGGGTGCGCAAAAAGTGCTTGCGTTTACATTCAGGTCTTCCCCCCCGAAATGTGCTGAATACATCATTGTTCCCTTATTTCCAACCCTCCAAATCTTCAATTCAATTCTTCATTCGCCCTCCACGTGGCGCGCCATCGGGGGTAGACTTTTCTTAATTTAATTAAGAACTGAGTTATGGCATTCGCCACCCTTCGCGCACAAAAGGCGCACGCACGTAAATTTAATTTTGGTAACAATGAACGCGAACCCTTCAGAGGTAAATTCCCATTATTCGAAAAAAAAAACACCCTCAAAAACATTGGGTAATTATGATATTTTACCCAAAACAAAAATGACGCAACACCCGATGTGAGCCGCCCATGTTTGATGTACGAAATTAACATTCAAAATTCCGCGCAGCAAAAGCGATAAGTTTGCTGACATCCGCACTTTTGCTCGTCGCACACACAGCGGGGTGCGAAACACTCAACCTCACGTATGCGTCGCGTCGCTTCAAAGTGTGAGAGTTTGAAAACGAGGGGGAAGTTGATAGGGTGCAATCAAATGTTCGTCTCCATTAACATCGCGATTACGCGCCAACTCCCGAGGGTTAATTAAATGTGTGACTCGCTGCTCGACGCCGGTGGCGGCAGCGGCGGCGGCATTGATGCGAAAGTGCGGCGCCTTTAATTACATTCCGCGTCGTTGAAGCACGTCCCCTGCCACCATCCTGCATCTTTGTTCCACGCTCGCGCTTCGCCGCATCTCCATCTCAATCTTGCGCACTTGCTGCGGAATGTGAAAACACAAAAGAGGAGAAGCGGAATGAAGAGACAGACGAGAGACAGAGAGAGACACTTGAACGACCGCAAGAAGTTTCTGCTCTATCAGCATCAGTGATTATCATTTATCTATCCATCCATCTTTGGCGTAGGTATCACGATTCAGAAATGTCGAATCGGCTTCCATATAATTGTGTTATTTGCGATACAGTTACCGAAATATTATTTCGCTTTAATTTCAACACGACGCGAATAATTAAGCTAAAAACAAAAGAGATAACCTCCCCAAATTCGCGTAACATTCACCCCGAAAGCCAAGAGGCAACCCCATCCATTCATTCTCTCTGGGGTTGCGGTTGCGCGATGTAAACTTGCGCAGAGGGCGCGCGCGTTGCGGTTGCCGGTTGCGGTTTTCGGATGCGAAACAAAAGGAAACAAACAACCCCACGCGTCGCTTGCGGTGATACAAACACACACAACCACACGCGCGCGCGCATGCGCATAAACATGTATAATGCATGTTTGCAAATATAAACTGCAACTTTTTTTCCATTTTCTATCAAGATTTATGCCGCGACGTTTTCCACTGTTATGAACATTTATGACTTTCGCAATATATTGAGAAATTCATTAAAACATCCTGTACATTAAAAAGCAACGAAATAAAACGAATGGTGCTGTATCTTGTTAGATAAAGACAGAGACAATGAAAGAAGATGAGGTTTAGACGATCTTTAGCCCGCGTCGCTTGCGGTTGATGGCGGCGGCGGTGGCGGTCGACACGTGAGCGCTAAGTGTACGAGTAGGATACAAAACGATGCGAGTGAGCATTCCGCACGAGCTGGAATGAGATAAAAAGCGGAACGCGCAACTGAGCGAAATCCGCCCCCGGGCGCTGTTAATAATCTAGCGTGCAAACAACCGCCCGCCCGCGCCGTTTCCAGCGCTGCCGCCGCAGGTCGTCGCCTGTCTTTGCCGCGTTGCATCATCCCCCGCATTTTCCAAATACAGAGTCTAAAAATATATCGCTCCAAAAAGAAGCAACTATTATAAAAGTTATGCGAATACCCTGTATATGATAATACAAACACCCCGTAGTGCAAAGCTTGCGTTCATTCGCAACTAACGCTTCGATGAACAAACAGTTCGCGAATGATGCCGCCGCCCTCCCCATGCCACCTTTAACGTCAACTCTACTCTATCTCGTATTTCGTGCCTCTTTTTCGCGCTGATGTAATACACGCTTGCCTCATCTTTTTGCCGCCTCCGCCGTAAAACATATTTGCATCCAGCGCTCCTTTATGCGCAATTTTTTCTGCTATTTAATTAACGAGACGGTGCATGCCTGCGCGAGCGCGCACTCTGCAAACTCGAAACGAAAAAAGTTTTAATAAATTATTAATTACTTGCTTAAACAACAGATGCCGAGCAAACAGCGACTTTTCCCTCACCCTTCTTCAAGCGCGGAAACGAGTAAAGAGAGTTTTTTTTGTGTTGCTCTAACGCGCAAGAAACACAATGACAAAAAATTCACTTCTTGTAATTTCAATTTAATCTTCGTTGTTCTTTTACCAACTTTCCCCTTTTCGCGCTCGCGCTGCGCTAAATGGTTACAGTGTTCGCGGCGCGTACTACCCACTTCTTGCCTGCCGCTGAAGCACTAAATTGAGTTGGGGGGGGGTGCAAAAAAGTGGGGAAGCAGAAAAAATAAAAATGTTTATTATCCTCGCAATCGTAAAGTTCTAACGATCTGCGTCCCGCGGGAATGCGAACGAGTGGGACCACCGCTCACTCGTGCACACAAAAGTCCTGAGGGAGGAGGAACGAGCGTACCCTGCACACATAGATAAAAGCGGGGCGCGTACGATGTAATGAAATTTCCCGGAGTATTTTATTAACACATTAATCCGCCGTGCACGTTTTTAGTACGTTGCGTTCGAGTATTTTCTTTCATTTTCCCTCACGCTCCCTCCCCTTTCTCGCAAGAGAACCGACTCGTGTTGAACAAAGAAACGAGTATTGGAACAAAAGATAAACGCATCACATGACACGATACGAAATGTAACGATGCTTCACTTCTTTCTCTTTCTTCACTTCGCCGCGCAAGCATCTCGCATCCTGTTCTAGCAAAAGTTGATCCCCTTAAGCTATCACTATAGTGTCACCTAATGGTACTTCATGCTTCTTATGAGTTTCTCATCACTTTACAGCCCCCCCTTCTAGCTTCCTTCCTTCTTCCACATAACCGCGCTTGTATCACTTAATACCCCTCTTTCCAAGGCCGCTGCAGTGAATCCTTAAAAAGGATGAGCGAATAGGAATGAATGGTGCTGCAAAGCGAGATAGAAAAATGCAACTCTGCCGACTTTAAACAGAGGGCGCTCACTAAAAACACTACATACATTTATGGTACTTACAACGTACATAATCTAATAATGCAACCGGCCATAAAACGAGGGACGGCGAAGCAACGACTCGAAACAGTTAAGAAGGGGAAGTACAGCACTCTTAATATATATTTTACACACGTATTTTATATCGGTCGTAATTCTTCGCTCTTATCTTCATTGCAACAAAATGCGACGTAAGGACGAAGGTAAAGCGGAAACGTGCTAAGATGTACGCGCGCACGTTTCCGGAAGAAAGGACGGACGCAAAACGGAAACGATCGTAAAAAGAAACAATTATTATCAGGGTTCTTCGCTCTTGTCATTATTCTACGTTTTTGCGTGTTTAAAACGAAATGGGGGAGTGATACTTTATTATCCCGGTTTATTATACGCAAAGGGGCGGCAAGTATTTACGTAAAAGAATCAATTCAAAGGTGATAAAAGGATATCATTAAGTTGCTCATAAACTTGGCATAATTTCAAAATTAAAAAACAGCATAATTCTCCAGCGACAAGATGTAGCTGAGTACAAACCGGAAACAGGAATGCTAACCACAGCTGCGGTGTGGATGATGACCTCGTTAGATTAATGGAAAAGGGTTGCGTCTTACCAATTTCCCAACATCTCCCTCTCTGACTCTCTGCGTGTTCCTAAATTTCCAACTTATTTGTGCTTTATACCGAGTGCTCCACAATTACCCGTCTACGCGCAGCAATTACTTCTCGTAATTTATAAAAGCACCCTGTGAAGTGGTGCTGAGTATGTCATTCTAACACGTTGAATGCTTAAAGCGCTCCCTACTTTTGCGTGTGCCTCGTGCCCGCGTGCAAATTGCATTATTACGATAATTTAGTTTATTCCCGGAGAGCAAGCGCGCGCGAAACGAACGGAAAAGCGCGACAGGGAAAGTGGCAAGGAGGACCCAAATCAAATTAGTCCGGACGTCCGAACACTGTGTTGTTTCCCAACCCTTTGCCG
The DNA here is from genome assembly GCA_030264675.1 of Anaulacaspis nigra. Classification (NCBI taxonomy): domain Eukaryota; kingdom Metazoa; phylum Arthropoda; class Insecta; order Coleoptera; family Staphylinidae; genus Anaulacaspis; species Anaulacaspis nigra. The sequence goes on along the minus strand of JARJDV010008366.1, from coordinate 88,576 downwards.
CTCGTATTCCCCAGAGTGCTTCTTCCGTGTGGCGGCCCCCCCTGTTCACCCTCATTTTGCACACTCACTCTTTTTTCCGGCCATTCTCCCGTTGTTTCATCCCCGGGAACTTTGAACGTGACGCCGAGACCACAATCACTCCAATCGAGTAGAGTTGCCTGCTTTCAGGCTATTAAACCTTCTCCCTTCACTCTCTCTCTCTCACACTCACCCGGACCGTCCAATCACCACGCATCACTTCTTCTCACTTTGTCTCTCTTGTGTGTTATCTTCAACCATTCGTATCATATGCAACTTAACAAGCAAGTGCGAAACGTGAACGGAACGCGCAAAAAATAACAATTGCTGCAGTGTTGATTGCATCCCTCGCGAAAGAACGCGTTAGCCAATCGAAAAACATCGCTCTCGCACACACGGTGGGAAAAAAAAACAGTTGCGTATGGTGGTGTAAAACAAAAGGGAGTGAAATCGAATTACGTATTCAAAACTAGAGTGTACTCACGTGACGCTCTTCCGCCGAGTTGATACCTGCAGAGAATCCAACGGTTGGCATGGCAACGACGAATCGCACAATACGCCAACAACAGAGACGGCAGTAATGCAATATGCGTCCGCGCAAGGGGGAGGCGGCGATAACGATTGCGTGTGTGTAGTGCAGTGGCGGCAAAGTTGGCAGCGACGGCGAACATGAAACAATCGAGACGAAAACAATTGAGATAAAAGTGCTTTTGATACATGTACAACATTTTTTGTTCTTGCAAACAATACATAAATTCGCTCGTTTTATATTCTAGAACAACATCGAAACAAATCAATAAATAACACTAGACGTGGATAATTGGTTGCCTATCTACTACGTTTCAAATTAACTTAACGAACTGATTAAGAATAGCAAACGAAAACAAGTAGGTACTACAACATAACGAGCAGGTACTTTTCCTCTTGACACCGGAAGAGTAAGGAGGGTAAAACGGAAACAAACATAGTGATTCTGTCATCATCTTGGAAATTTTAATTCAATCATTCACTCACTCATTCTCTATCGAAGCGTTGCGGATAATTAGGGTGTGAAAGAAAAGGATGTCAAGTGACTGCACGTGGCAATGAAATGCGAAATACTTCTTCATCCCCTGACAGTCAACTACTTTAAACATTACTTTACACATTCATGCCCCCGTTCACTCGCTCTCTCTATTCACTCGTATCATCGTCCTTCTTCCAAAAGTACTAATGCGCACGAGCAGTCAATTCAACCCCTATAAGATTTTGACGAGCGTCTGACGTCGAGTCGCGTCGCAATATGGCGCAAGCTGTGATAACACTAGGAATGGCAGGGTGGAGTGAGTGTGCGGAAAGCTTTCATCTTTTATCATTAAGTTTTCCACGTTTTCCACCCGGCTGCGCAGCGGCTCACATTCCAATTTCGTTCGCCTCCAGTTGCACACGCAAGCAAGCGGAAGAAAAGCGAGCGCGAGCAAGAAATGAAATTCGAGAAACACGCGAAGAGCACCGCGAATACGTCTGCAATCCATGAAAAACAAGGATGGAAAGGGGATGTAAAGGAATAGAGTCGTCGTCGTCGTCGTCGTCGTTCGTGATCTTGCTCAACGTTTGCTCAACTCGCTTGGATTGCTATCGCGACATACAAAGTGTTATCACAATCACCAGCGAATACTTTTTTGCTCAGCGTATTTTAATAACATCCAGTATAAAAAGTTCTCTAGCCCTATATGCATTCGAGAGCACTATCCGCGAATATCTGCGACGAGTGAGAAGCAGCACTTGCATTCCTGTTTCTTTGAATCCTCTCTCGGCTGCAGGGCAAACTTGTGCAATGCGAATGCGGAAAATGGCAATTGACAAGCAGCACATACCACTGCCACTGCCGCCACCAGCACTTCCCTACTTCTCGCATGATGCACCGAGTGCGAAAGAGAGCTCAAGAACAGCCAGCGGAGGCTGTTTATGAGTGAGTGGCAACAAGGATCACGCAGTTGGCTGTATGAAAAGCACGGTTGCCATGACGACTGTGCATTCGCTGTGCCACTTTCACACGTTTGCTCCTTTTGCGCATTTGATTGCGAGCTTTGCTAAAGATGGATTTTATAACTCGATATATTATTTTGTTATTTTTCATTTCCAGGATGCACACTTGCATCCTGGAAATGCGCGCACAACAAAATAATGAGAAAAATAAAAGATATGAGCAAGAAAATAACGAGGAAATGGAAATTGAAGGTGACCCGAAAAGTGTTTTCGCGCGCGTAAAGTCGACAACGTCACTGGAGGCGGCAGCGGTGAGGGGAGAGTGCTCGAGCGTACGGAATTTATCGTCGAGTATTAGGTAACTCGAGAGCTGATTTCCGCGCACATAAATCGCTATGCCACCCCCGCTCTCTTCCTTTTCGCTTTGTATGTGTGACAACCACAAATACTCGAGCAACATAAACATATCACCCTTCGATTTTATTTCGCTCCACGCGTGTGTGTCTGCGAAATCCATGGAAAGATTCAAGAAGCTCACGACCCTCGGTGTCATAACGTCGAATACCGCAGGAGACGAGCAACCCCCGCAAAGTAGCGCATCCCTTAGCAATCGTTCAATTCCCCAAAAACGCGCACACACATGTACGAAATGCGCGGAACAAATACGAACATCCCTTATCCCCTAAAAGTGCACGTGGCGTGCGTTGTAACGCTTCAATTCACTCCATCGACATCCATACACGTCGAGTTTTCCCCCTATTTTCCCTCAATTCCCCAATGGAAATTTCAACTTTTTCACCTACTTTTATACACATTGCGAATCCTTTTGTTTATTTAAAACGTGCAATTTCTTGGCGAAAAGTTGTTTTGCAACCCTCTAAAAGCGAATCGCTTTTCGTAAATCATCTTCTGGAATACTCGACACATAAATTACGTTCGTGTCGTACAAAGTTACTCCGAAGAAGGGAAGGAAGAAAAAAGGGGGAGACGAAACCGAAAGAAAGTAAAAGGTTAATAACAACATAAATTTCATGCACCCCACTCGCGTTCTCACTTTTTGCGCTTGCGGCATTATGACTGCCAAAGCGGCTCAAAGACTTTGCGCATCGAAATTTGAAAAGTTTGCTTATAAAGCGAGAAAAGAAGTTGAGACATCATTGCGGGCAAGTTGGTGGAACGAAGAACCGAGAAAAACTCGCGCACATTTTCGTTGGTGAAATTTTCAAGAAAATGAGGGAATGAATTAATAATGCGAAATTAAGGAAGGCAGATTACGGACGGATGAAATTGCTTCGAGGAGGCCGAGGCGCAAAAACGGGAGAAGGAAGAGCGGAAAATAAAAGGAAATGAAGAAATAAGCAAGAAAGAGGAAATTTATGCGTTGTTGAGCGGAGGGGCGGTGAAAAACCACCCTTCATTGCGTGGCGCTGAAGGAAAACAAAAGGTATGAAAAATACTGATAAATTATGTTGCCGCCTCCGCGTGCCACGAGCACGGGGAGGTTGAGGGGAACGGAAACGAAGCGTTAACAAGAATGAGAATTTTATTAAAATAAACTATGCGAAAACTTTTTCTTTTAAGTATACAGAATGTTTAAAGAAATGAACTAAACATCTAATGCGATGTACATTCATTTTTAACAACCCCTAAGCAAATGGGAATACTAAAAATTCAATGAGTCGAGATATCATTAAAGTTGAATTAATTAAGAAATTTAAAATAAAATCCAAGGGATTAGAAGCCTACGGTTCTCGGGCCGAAGGGCAAAAACGGAAGTGGAGGGTGAAAAATCCGAAAGGGAAGGACGTCGTACATGGTGGTATATTGTATTATACGAAATACAAGCTCCAAAAAAACACGAAGAGGGTAAAAGAGATTGGAACGAGATGCGATGCCATGATGCATAATGTATATCCCAACCGGGGGGTGAATTTTATAACTTTTCCAAAGAACATGAACGCTAACCGAAAGACAAAGACGGCCAAGTTTAAATGTACAATGAGGGCAAGCAAGTGAAGAAAGAACAAATACAAAACGACAAAGAGGAAGATGAACACGGGTGGTGCACGCAACGCAATAAAAAGCACGCGACGGTTAAAGAGGGCGCCACCACTTTTAAGGGAAAACAATTTGTATAAGAAGCCACCACCATAGGCAAGGGGTAGCAAATATTCTTCGCCTTTCACCCTCCCGTGCTTCGCTTATCTATGGACGGCAGTCTTTTATAATTTGTTTCATTTCCTCCATTTCAATTGCCATCTCACTCGGACGCTTTTTCAACAAACTGGTTTTTAATTCGATAAAGACATGATTCTCACCGCTTTCCATCTCGCTCACGATCTCTCGCAAATTACTATTATACTCATCATTCTTTCTCCTCATAAAAGCCCTATTTACGTTCCCTCTCGTGGCTTTGCTTTTGCTCGCGCATTAACGGCTTAATTTTATAATTTTACGAGAAATTAAAACGCGACCCGCGTGCAGAATGGAAAACCTAATAAAATAATTTAATTGTTGATGTTGTATTAAGTTACGTGCGCGTGCTCGTTTGAAAACTTTACGTCGCGCGAACGAAGTGGAGTTATAATTAATACTACATTTCGCCGAATGGCGGCAACGCCGGCGGCGGCGGTAAAGCGGAAATGACGTCATAAAACAACGCACGCTAAATGCGGTTCAAGCGTATAATAAAACAAGTCGCAAAATTTCCATCTGTTCCGTCGTTCGTCTTGAACAATAGACGGCAGCACTTCCGCCGATTATTAGGCAATATCACTTGCACGCAAAGTGAGGTTAATTAAAGAAACGACTTACCGCTATTCGATTTGACGTCATCGGGCCGATGGAGGTCCGGTTTGGCGAGCATGGATAGATGTTGTCCGGGTGCACCCAGCGCACCGGAAAGACCCAACAAGCTGGCCGCCGAACTGGGGGGTGCGCCCGCCAAACCCGGATGCGGCATCATCGGTATGGGGGGCGCTGCATGCGCTGGCAATTGTTGCGCGTGCATCTGCTGCAGCAGTCTTGGAAGATCGGGTCGTTGTTGCTAAAACACATAAGTGAAGAAATAAAATTGCAGATATATGTACTTTATGAACAAATATCAGGCGAATGAAACAAGTCGGAGAAAAATAAAGGGGAAAAAGTTGAAGCGAGTCAGTAAACAGGCGAAAGAAAAGCGCTTCCTCGACACATATCCCTCGAGGAAACGCACACAAATATTTTCCCATAATTCGCGGCGGGCTGCTTCCCTTTCATGTTCCCGAGACGACGAGCGGGACTTTCAGGAGACGAGGTGAACTAACGCAAGCTTCCGCTTGCCGCCGCCACGTTTTCTGCCTTCTTTCTATACGCGCCCGACTGCACTCAATGCCCCTTTATTTCCGCTTTCTTTATCTGCTTTATCCCGGCACGTAATGCTTCCTTTTATGTAGGCGAAATAAAAACGAAAAACATGCGGAAAAGCGGGATGAAGAAGAACTCTTCCACTTTCAGTCCCAGCGCTGCGCATTATTCGTTTGCATTGCGGGCTTGGACTTTTCCCAACTCGACGGGGGGATGCATTCAATTTGATGCACGTCGCTGAGCATTTATCCCACCGCTTTCCGCTTTCCAAGATTCACATATCTCCTTCGTACGGATTAGAATAAGGGGGAATTTCGAAAATGTTTTATTAAAAATCGATAAACCGAAAAACTACATCTAATAGCAAGTGGTAGTTTAAAACACTTCCGGTCTCCATTTTTATTCCACCCCACATCTGATAGTTGACACATTTTCATAGCGCGAATTGACGTCATCAAATATGTTAATAATGCAGCCGGGTGAGTGTGTGCAAAATGTACGCAAAGTATGCACACTTTTCGTATAACTTTTTTTACAACCCTCTCGCAATTCGCTGGAGCGGTTTACAGCCCGCTGCTTTTTCCGCTTTTCCGCTATTCCTCACATATTCGAAGCAAGTGTGGCACATTCCGCTCTTACACCCTTCGAACATACTTTGCGCTTCATTTTTACGACGCTCTTTTTCACCTCCCCCTTGCTCTCCGGCTGCTTTTTTCCCTCTTTCTGTCAGTATATATTCGTGCGCTCACACTACACCTCAATTTCCGTTCTTGTCGCGTGTAAGTTAACCCATACACAAGTGGCGCAAAGTAGCGCCATCTAGAGCGTCATTTTTTATGGATTCCCATCCCTTACACGACGAGTTTTATTAGCATGAGAGGTTAAAGCGACAAAGCATGAGAGAAAGAAGCGCGAATAAAAAACGGGATGTATGCATGTGAATTTTTATATTTATAGGTTACGTACTTGTGCTTTCAACCCCTGCACGTGCTCCGTGCATTTATCATACACACCCCCTGCGCGCACGTTTTATCGACTCGTAATACTTTTACGAGTCCTTTCCCTTCTCGGCCCTTCCTTTTCCGTCAATATTTCACCCCTCTCATCGCAGAGCATCTCTATACACACTCGCAATGAAGATATGAACGGGAAACGGCGGCGAAAGAGGAAAAGAAAAACACTAAATACGCGCGCTGAACGTAGGTAGTAAAAAGAGGGCAGCACTATAAAAAGTAGAGGCAAAGTGTGCTGTTATCATCGAAATACTACGAGTTCGCGCGCCAGTTGAGCGCTCGCGTGTCGTAAAAGTTTTTAAAACGAAACGCTAAAATAAACTGCATCCGGGTATCAACAAAATTTCAATAAATATGTCGTAAAGCGCGTGTGCTATGAGGGTGGCATAAAAATGAGTGAAATAAAACGAGGCGACTTAAATAAAAATTTTATGCGCTGTTTTAAAAAAATATATACGATTTGCTTAAATTTGTTTCACGCTAGATGACGCTAAATGCTATAAAATTATTTTATTTATTCCAAACCTAAACACATCAACAACACGAAGTTTGGTTTAACTTGCTTTCAATATAACTGCGATTACAGCTGTCATTTGGGAGGCGGCAAAATATAAAATGAGGGATCTAAAATTCACCAGATTCGAACTAAAAAAGTAACTCAATCCCACTTTGACATCGGTTGATTACGGCATGAAATCGAAAGAAATCGAAATTTGTCGAAAGCATTAACGAATTTTCACGAAAAGACTACCGACGATTCACGACACCACTCTCACGTAGCTTAACGAAAGCTTTAACGACGATTAACGAAACCATGTACGAAGGTTCACGAAGTCATTTCTGAGGCGTAAAGGTTTACTAATCATTTTTTTTCGATTTAAATTGAAAACTTACCCCAATAATGGCGTTTAGTTCGGTCATGGTAACTTGTTTCGCGCGCTCCACGGCGCTCGCCACCTGCTGCTGGTGCTCCTGTGAGAGGAAGGGAAGTATTTGTGCGATAATCGCATTCAGTCTCTTGGCTATTTCAGTCTGAAATGCAAAACAAATAACAATTATTATTCATTCAACGATAACCACAATGGGAAAAAAATGCAAAGTTCGACGAACAATTAATCGAAAGTTTCAACAAATGCATAAATGGCAAACCACAATTTCACGTGCGGTGAGTGGCATTTATTAATAATAATTGACGTGCAGTGCGAGTTGAAAGAGAAATTGCAACAGTGGGAGGACAGTGGCAGGCAGACGCATACATACACACAAATGTATGAATCCGGACGACGCGCATTGCCGCGCCGTGCCGCCGACCGCATCTCGTTAATGATAATGCCCGAGTAAACCGCCGCAAACCGCCGCCACCGCCAACCGCAACACCGCGATTGTGCGAGCAATATGCGCGCACAAATACGGACGCGATCGCAAAACACACCAACTTTGCATATTTGCGCACCCGTACAGCATAATGATTTTAGTCCGAGTATACAAAATTCCAATTACTTTTGAAAATTGTCACTGCTAGTAACGAAAATTCTAATATATTGTCGTAAACGCTCAGTGATGTGATGGTGAAACACGTATAAACATAGTGTAACCGCGACACGCGTGCCGCCGCCGGCAAGTATGTTGTACACAATACAATTATAACAAAACCGGTAGTTGTTGTGCGCGCCGCCGCCACCGCCACCAGTGCCGCAACCACCGCCACCATCGGCGTTTCGGTCAGAACGCTAGCAACGCATCGCCGCCGAAGGATCGACGTCACAGTGCGGGGCGGCAAACCGCGACGACCGCATCCAAAACCCATCACTACAATATCCCTCTCTTCATCCCCTCATGTCACATTCCTTTGGCATTCAATTTATGCACGCATATACAATTCATGTTTAATTAATAATTATTGATCTGTTCAACGCAAAAAAGCATCAACAAAAAAACAAATCATAAAGTTATTTAATGCGCATTTTTCTTTCAAACTTGTTTGTTTGTTTGCAAGTAGTTAGTTGCATTATTAGCAGACGTATAATGCGCGTTTTCCAAACAGAGAAAATACCATTAAGAGTATTGCATCCAAACATGCAATGTGCACATCACAACTGTTTTGTCCCATTTTCCGAGTTTTCTGCATTAGCGATCCATACCGATCATTATATTATTGTTGTAAACGATAAAACTTATAACAAGCAATTATTACAGTAAAATATACGAATAATACTCGTTGCTATTTATCTGCATAATAATGGGGTAGTTGAAATTTAATATGAAGTTGAATAAATAATGAGCATAAATAATTACAAATTGGATATTACATAATTGCGTTTGCGCAGTTATTAATTATTAAATCCAATAATTTTCCATTACGTCGTTTCGTATCGAATTAATGTTCGTTAATGTTCGTGTGAAGCGAACGAATACGGTGCGAGGCGACAGAGACGGATGGAAATGCCGCCGGAAGGGGTGGTTTCGAAAAAGCGATCGTGCAAATGGGGGTGGAAAATTTGAAATGCAAATTTGACGCGTACACACAACGCACATATACAACTAATTTAACACCGGTGTTTACAATCATTCTCCGTCCTTCCCTTTCAATATACCACCCGCGTATCCCACTTTACGGCACGCATACGCAGGCGAAAATAAACGTAAAGCGCTCGTATGTGAAGCAAGCGTGCACAACAATGTATGAGTACGTGTGTGTTTGGTTGCTGACTTATAGCCGCTCATAAATATTTGATAGTAAAGTGACTATTAATAAAACAGATGTAATTTACAATCGGCACGCGATGTTGCACAAGCACATAATAACATGAACATCAGCGGCGGCAGTGGCGCGGGCGGTGGAATGGGAAATGGCTAGCGATGGTGGTAGTGGTGGTGGCGGCAACAACAACAACATGGCACGATTGCGACGTGTTTTAACCGCGCGCGCACAGCAGCACTCTCGTCGAGTGAATAGCGTGACATGCGATCGTGTAAACCGCCCCCAAATTGGTTCGTACGCTTCGCCCTAACGAGCCCAGTGGTTGGGGGATTGGTTGGCGGTAGCGGCGGCGCGCACTTGCAGTCGGACAAACAAGTTTATTACACGCGAGTGCATTACATATTTCGGTTGTTTCCACCCTCCTAACGACCATTATAACCGCAAACTTGCAGTGCCGTATGAATATTTTGTTTGATGCAATCGGAAAATGTTGTTTTCTTTCTCCGATTCGAGGGGTAGATATTACGTAATGGAAATAAACGTCACATCAACGTCATAATCATTATCGTCATTATTATTGTAATCACCATTATCACGAGCAAAAGGGTGGAAGCGGATAAATTGCCAGTTTGACTAATAATTCTATCCGAGGAGGCGGCACAAATTACAATCACAAATATCCCCCTTTCGCTATCATAAACAAACCACAATTTAATAAAAAGAAAAATTGCAACATTTGACGCGTTGCACATTTCAATCCAATAAAATATTTTCTATAGTCAAGCAACCTCAACAACCCCTCATAACCTCCCAAGAGGCGTTAAGCGACAACAGCGCACGACTCCCTCGAGTGCGCTCGCTCAATGCGCGACCGTAAACCATAAAACGTGCTATTCGGCCGCCCCTCGCAAAGTTCACACACTTGACTTCATACATCAATCTCGAACAAGATTCCCACTCACGATCCGTGCACTTGGTGCGCTTGTTTTAATCAAGTCATTATTCAACATTTCGAATATGATTGCGCTCGTATCGCCTAAATGGATTCTACCATCTAATTCGGCAAATCTGCGGAATATTCGCCACTCTGCGTACGCAAACGTGTGCGACGTGTTGCCTAGGCTTGCAAGAGTGTTAACTCACAAGTTGCTTAGAAATGCAAGTCAGGCGTTCGCTGCGCGCCGATTCAACGAAATCGTGACACGAATGCGCGCTCCCAACAAGCAACTTTGCAATGCAATATGCATATATATTTCGTTCTTTTTCCTCATGTTGTCCTGCTTTCCACTCGTACACAATGCTGTAGAACGACCAAACACATGTATACAAATATGCAAAGTGAGCGTGAGTGTTAGTTGTGAGACTTGTGAGTTGCTTAATTTTTGCCAGCACTTTTGCGGTGTTCCTCCTACGTTTCGTGTCCTCTTTATTTGCTGTTCGCTTGTGTAAATAAGTCGTTCTCACTCGTGCGCTTTGCGCATTGCCATGGGGAGTACATAGTTGGCGGTGTAATGATGTTGCTGTAATTCGTTATGCCGGCCACGTTCGCGCCCCATTACCATTTCGTGTGTGCGGGCGCGCGTCGAGAACCCGCAATCTCACCCTTCGCACGCGGCATTCAAGCAGTAGCAACCACCCTCCAGTAACAACTAAATGGCAAAGTTTAACCATCCACCCACCCCCAGAAAAGCGGTATTGTTGGGCAATTTGTAGTTGATGCTACGTTGGACGAAACAAAGAAAGATAAAGAAAGCGATATCGTGTTAGGAGAAAAACAAAGTTGAAGAATCGACCGAATCGACCACATATAAAATAATAAATGTGGTTACCTAGCAACCCGCCGGACGCATCACCTCCCCTCCTCCGTTCGAAACAAATGTTTGCACAATAAAACAGGGGCATTTGCCTGAACTCAAACTCTGTAATTGAGTTAATTCCGAACGCATTACTCCATTTACTTATTCAGCGTGTGTGTAGCTCCATCCCTCTTTGCACACAAACGCACGCATGTTCACAAGTGTGGGTCGTGTTGCTTAGCTTAACAATTCGTGTATTTGTATCGCACCGCTAGCGTGCAAAAACGAGATGCAAAACCGACAAGCCGAAGCGCGGGTGGAGAGAACGCAGATTAACTCGACCGCGCCTGGAGAACTTTATCTAATTACATTCATACATCTTCTCGCTCATTTCGTCTCACTTGCTCCCTTGCCCTTTGCGCAATTGCGTCCCTCTTTTATGCGGTTATCGTGCCGCTCCACTGTTTGTATTCAACGTATGCGCCTTTAAATTTCCTTGTGTATGTGCCTGAACGCGATATAAGATGTGTGCGTGGGTGTGTGAGCTGTGGTTTTGCTTTTGTTTCGCAGACTATGCGCAATATGCAAGAGACTACACAGCTATTCTGTGGTTGCCAACCACAATTCTACATCAACCCAACTCTAGCCTCTTCCTTTCTTGTGATCTTACTATCCTTCCTTTATTTTATATTCTCGAAATATCTAGAACATTTTTGATTTCATGGTACTAATATAATACAACTAGTTCATCCCCTTAAAACGTGACATATGGAGTGTTTTCATAGATGTAACGGCTGCCTAATCAAACACCCTTCTTATTTTCACCCCTACTGCTTTAGGCTGAATAAACAAGCACACCACACGTGAGGAGTTAATCTCCAAATAAGCCGCGCACACGCATGAGGAACGCAGAGAACGTAATGACACCTCATGTATTATGCGTATCCCCCATTCAAGGGCGAAAATGATTCCCGATGAAAAAAGGGATATACGCATGCTGAAAAGAGGGAAATTCTGGCTTTTATCGTATGAATACTAACAACAGATTGTTTAATGCTAGGGGGAGATTTTAAGTGTTTTGGGGTAGTCATGAGCACAGCTCGAGAGGGTCGCTAGCGAATACAAAAAACAATGGGATGATGAAGGGTCGTGACAGATGTGATGTCCTCTATCAACCATGTGGTTATGCCCTTAACCAATGAAGCATACCTATTTTTTGTTATTCAAGGGTGGCTTAATCAGCACAGCCAGACGACCACAATTGCATTCATTATAATTTCCGGTTTCACGTGTGCACCTCACGTGGATCTATCAATAGATCTAATTACGTCTATAACGTACGTAACTTTGATGAAACACAACCCTTTAACCAAATAATGTGCTCCTGTAGAATAGAGCAAGAAGGTAAACAAGAAGCAAACGATTGTTTGGTCAAGCATCGTCATTCTGTTTACTTTTCCTCTTTTCCGTCTTTCCCTTAACCTCAATATATTCTTCCTTTTTTCAGCGGTTGTTTGCTTTTTATACGCCACTAGCCTTACACATTTCACGCCATTCACGTGACACGTTTGCGTGTTTTCCATTTCGTAGCCTTCCATTCCATTGCGTCTAATCCCGCCGGTCATTTTCACAATCCCCCGCCGGAAAACTGAAACCCCAATTCCCCATTTCCCATCCTGATCGTTCATTCTCCTCCACCCTTCGCTGTATTCCACCTTCATCGGCCCCCCATTGTTGCTGTTTTGTTTGCGTCCCTCTTTCAAGCGCCTTTTTTAACACACTCTAGAGATTTACATATCAATTCGCTCCCACCCCACCAACCCGAGGGCAACCCAACACGCTCATTTGTTTGATTTGATTCATTTGTTTACTCGCTACGCACCGAGCGTGTTTGCACACCTCTCACTCGCACCCTTTTTGGCCAAATGGAAACAAAAAAAGAAAGGATGATTGTGTTCATTTGTTATTTTGTTTGCTTTGGCCTTTCGTACTTAAAGTGTTTGCCAGTGGAAAGAGAGGACGATAGTGATTAATGGTGAATTAATCATAAAAAAAGAGAAATAGCCAAATGGAAACACTCACCTGTTTATGCATTTCGACGTTGAGTCCATACGACATTTCGTAGTACTGAAACAATAAAACATATAAATATTAGTATGCTTAAATTAATTCCTTCCTTGTTTATAAACAACTTCTGAGTGAACAAGCAACGTACTCATTATAATCTCTCATCGAGCGAGCATATTTTGCAATCAGTCGGCTTAATAAATCCGCACCTATTAAAACGCATTCGTAATTACACGCTTCCTCCATTAATTAATCGCTAATTATGAACGCGGCGTTCAGGCGCCAATCTTTCTCTCGTTTAATAATTCATATCTCTCCATTTCGCTCCCGTCCACGGCATGTGTGTGTTATTTTTGCACTCCTTCTTTCGATTTGCCATTAATTCAGCAACAGCGCCATCAATAAATATTTTTGTTCGATTTCGTTCCTCGTTTATTTCCTGATTAAAAATCCCGCATCAATAATAAATGATTATTTGTTTATTTATGTGTTTGATTGGTTTCGCCGGTGAATTTCATTAAAATGAAAAGCATCCGAATTTAAAATACGCGAGGGTGCAAATGAAAATTATAAATAATTGTTTCCAATCAATTGCTCAAATACTTATTTAATTTTCTGGCAGCATTTTGGGAATATTAAATAATAATAAATAACGCTATTTCGATATTATAATTTATAAAATAATAAGTTATTTTGTTTTAATCTACCAATACGAAACAATAAACAACAAGTTATTTATGTGTTATTTAGTAGTATTACTTTAATCCTTCTAGAAAGAAAATTTCTAGAACTTTCTAGATTAATCTAGAAGCGTGAATCGTGAATCGAAAAGCTCAAAGCGCAACCCCTCGTGTGAATGTTGCAAATATGGCAAGCCAAGCGCAGGTGGCACGAATAAAGAGCTTGCATTCATACACTTTTTTATTCACTTCCTCTCATTTGCTCCTTTGACCTTTCACTTTTTTAACTTCTAGACTATTCTAGAAAATTCCAGAAGCGTGAATAAAACAACTCGAAGCCCCCCGACTAAGTGAATATTTTAAAAGCAACAACGATCACAATTCTAGAATAATCTATATCGACTGAAGACGATTATTTCTAGAAAATTAAATAAATATTTAAGTTCGCAACCATGATAAATTATAAAAAAACAAAAAACACCGCAAACGTCAATACTAACGCAATAATAAACCGCTTCACAGAAAAGCTCATATTCATATTAATTATTAAAATAAATTATGCGCTAATCAATTTGTATGCTACTGAATTGATGAGTTTTCAATAAAAACAAGACCGAATTTGCAATAATAAATAACATACAAAATTAATATCTATGCTTATTCAATTTCTGTTTGCATAAATTAATAGTTAAAATACACCTAGTGTTACCGCATTTCGTCTGCAGTAAATAACTTCTACAAACTACAAAACCTAAACGCCAACACCGCGAATATGTAGATACAAAAAAACAAGCAAAATTCAATGTTATCGAACTTAATCATCGGATCGCCCTCACTATGATTGTTATTATAATTGCACTAGTTTTTAAAATACTAGTACCGTATACTCAATCGCAATGAATAAATATAATTGCGAATATAAATATTAATTGAATATCACAAATACGACGACTTCATTAAAATGGTTCAAAATGCGTGTTGCATAAAATATGCGCATGCATCATTATGGAAATTATTATTATTATTTCTACCATCAACAGCGACTCCTATTATTATTATTATTGTTATTATGATGATGATTATTATATATTATGAACGAATAATCAGCAAATAAATAAATATATTCGTTTAAATAAATACATTATTTAAATGCATATGAATATTAATTCCTGTCAAGTGCGCATTAATTTTACAAATGCGCAAATGTTTCATGAGAAAATAATTGCAAATCAAATTGCGAATCATTAAATTTGAATTCTTTTATAGCGACTATCATTCAATTATAACGACATTATTAATCGCATTTAAATGGTATACATATTTAATAGTGTTTCATTATTTTGGTTAGATAATTATTTAAAATATTTGTTAATTAATGATTGAAGCATATGTACACGGCAGCGTAAGTAAGTGTCAATTTCAAGTCGCACACAACGCATTTGAACTGAAGGCGTACACGTACACAACGTTTATAAAAGCGACCGCGAGAAATCGTATAAATACAACCATAAATCATTTAATTGATAGTTCCGTCCGCTTTAAAGGTTCCTATGGAGCACTTATCTTGGGACACCCTGTCGAATATTCGTGAAAAATTCTAGAATATTCTAGAGCAATTAACAAAATCAACTAGCTTGACGTATTCACTTAGTTATCGTGACATTTGTGGTATTCCTAGAATGTGAAATGTACATCAGCTATAACGACGTCATGAAGCAATTTCTTCTTCTATTTTTTTCTTCTATCCCAGCAATAATGCACCATTAGAAAAATAACACAATTCATGTTGGACACGAGGACGTAACTATAAAATTAAGTATTAATATTTTAAAATATTTTCACCTTGACACGATAGACTATTAATTGTTGTTTACAAAGGTGAAAATTTAATTTCATTCGGACCAGTAATTTAGCAACAATTGTGCAAGTTGAAATACATTGTAATGATACGCGACACAACACCCCATAGAATAAAATTAAACTTTTTAGCAATACTTTGGAATAAAAAATCTTACATGAAAAGCCAACCGGAAATAAGCATTTTAGAAAACATCTCAACTATAAAAAAAAACTTTCAACTCTTCATCGCATGGAATTTTAAAAATTCAAAGTAGGTAAGTACTTGTTATTCAAACCCGTAATTCACACAAATCGCGAAAACCGGAAGTGAGTACTTAACATAACTCGAAAGTTGAATAATACGCGTCCTTCCTCCGTAATGACAACGATTTAATCTAATAGCCCGACGACAATAAATATTACCTGCTGTTGTCGGTTGCTACTTTGTACAAATTAATAATGACGGACCTGACTAATAAGCAAAGCAATGCGCATACACGAAACAAGATAGTAATAATAAAAAAGTGGCTGTATTATTGAGCAGTTAACCTGTATAATTTACATAAATATCTATCCGCGTGTATTATGTCATTAGACATTCAAAACATGTATACAGGCGTTCGAACAATATTTCAATTTCAGTACGGCTATCGTACATCACACATCATAATGTATTCGTATTTTGTGTACGATGTAAATAAATATTCACGAACAACAGCGGCCGCATGTTGAATTACATACAAATCATCATCATCCGTTGCTTTATACTGTGTTTCGTAAATAATGCATAAGATTATTGGAAATTAAATTATCATTAAAAACGCGTTATTTATCGAATCGATTGTCGTGCTTGTTTATAACCTAGAAACATACAAGTCGCTGAGTATATACGATCAACTACACCTCTCAAAAAATAGTGTGATTGATTGATAATAAAATTTAATTAAAGTCATTTTAAATCCAATGCATAAAAAACGGAATCCCCAATTGAAGCAATTATATTTTGCCAATTATAATTCGATGGTTTCACAATAAAAAAAATCATCAATAACAATTCGATCACGACTGTAAATTACCATAAGCAAATATCTAATTTAAGTGAATATAAACGATAATAATATATCACGAATTATCAGACCTAAAGTTTATTACAAATCAGTTTTAGTAATAAACTATCATTTAAATTAAAAATGTGATGGAGAATAGTCGTGCAACATCGACGATTAACGTCAAACATCGTTTATTTCCGATAAATTCCGTCGTGCTTTTAATCGACTTAACACGGAATTAGTCTATTAACTAATGGCTGGATTCATGATTCACACTTACCATTACGTAATGTCGTTGGATTTCGATTTTCTCGCTCGCTAATTTTTCGCATTCTAGCTTTAAACTGTAACAAAAATCCATTGTATAAAAACCATTCGCAACGTATCCCAACCAATTTCACTTACTTATGATATTGGGCTTGAAGAAAATTAAATTCTTCCTTTATCCTATCACAGGACTCGCCAACGGTGAACTTGAAAGGTTGGCCAGGTTGTGGAGGACCCTATAAGAAAAACAATAAGAATTAAAACTTTGTTTATAACAAAACACTTTTTTGTATTTTTTATGCACATATTTGCTTTCGTTTTATTTGAAGGGAGCATTCTACAAACACCGGATGTTGAACACTTCTTTACTTTACTTGACGCGATAAGCAACGTTGCCATTTCTCCTCCGGGCGTGCATGTATGCGCGCGTTGTTGCCGTTTGTGCAAACATGTTTACATTTTATTTCAATTTCGCCGTGCAAACAAATGAATTTACACGTAGCACACGAACAAAACATAGTGCTAGTATACGGGCTAGATAATATCGGTATCGACTTTTTCTTTCCATTTTCCTCAAGCATTTTCGTATTCTCAATCATCGAAAAACGCACCGATAGAGAACACGGTGTTTGATATTTCGCTTGTTTGCGCATCATTTGTTAGCGTCGAGTTTTTCCTCAGCTTCGAGGCGCGCTTGATCTGCTTCTTCGTCTATTTGCTAAGAATGGGCAAACCCGAAACTGAATAAATATTTGCATACTCTAGACAGATGCTTCGAAATGTCACAGTGGTATTCATCATTTCTTTTCCACATATACGCAACAACAAGACGGAAACTAAACACTCAAAGAAGGACAACGTCATGACGATTATTTAAGAAAAAAGTGAGATGCACATGGGTGAGATACAAGGAAGGTATTTATTATTTGTACGATTTGTAAGTGAGTAGGCCATGAGTGCCGAGCAAATACACCTGAATTGGCTCAGATGAATAAATATTTACGTTTCGACAAAAACGCTTCATGTCGCTAAGACTACCTGTGTTCTTTTTCTCGGGTTGCCATGACAACTGAACAAATATTAAACACTAATTCTTTCTCAAAATATTTCATCCAAGAAAATTTACGACATCTAAAAACGAATTTTATGTGTGATTGCATGAAATTATTTTAGATTATAGAGAACAAACCAATAACGCAAATTAGAATCTCTCAGATGCCCACATTCTATGTAAATTATGTGCATTTACTGAATTGGTATAAACAATAAATACCGATTAAATTGGCAATTAGCTTTGATGTCTCGTTAATTTGTTGTTAATTATCTGCGTAATCAAGAGGTACACAATGTTAGAATTCCATCCAGCATCCTTCTCTCGTGTAGTTCAACATCTGTCCCTCTCGCCAAAGTCACCGTACCGAACAATGTATTCGTTACCACAGCAACTAAATCCGCCATACTTATTTTTAATTCTGCTGTCTCTGGCTAATTTAATAAAGCCAAGACATTTATTTCTCTCCTCTGTCGAGTGAATGATACAAAATAAATGAGTTACCATAGCAACACCCTAATTTCTTATCCGTATTTCTTTCTCTTTTTGATAACTAGTGAATCGATAACTATGCAGTGACTAAACACCCGTTTTGTATGAACTAACACGCGTGAAACTATTTACACGCCACGGCCTGGAGTTTGGACAAAATAATATTTGTATTCATAGAGGAATCTCTATTCGCACAAATTCGCTCGGAAGATGAGCTTGTCACCCTTGTTATTCAACATGTGGACGCATTGTCGAAGCATTAACATGGCCATTATAGTGATACGGTTCACGTGCGTGTTTGCGAGCAGCGAGCAGTCGAGCGCATTCAAATTCTAATCAAGTTCGATGATGATACGAGGCTTACACGACAAGCACCTCAGCGCATCAATTGGTGTCGATAGCTATCAATATAGGATACACGCTATCGTCGATTACAAGGGCACTACGCGTACTATGCACACTCATGTCACTTTACGTATTAATAATATCGAATTTAATCAATCGAATAGATAATTCTAATTGTTGCAAGTCATGCCAGAGTGATAATTGAATAACTGCTGCTAAAAATCTTATGTAATACAAGGGGTAAGATGGTAGGAAGCTTGTTTTAATAGAGGAAATTGGCAAATCATGAGATGAAAACGAGCAAGGTAATAAACAGATCCATAACAACGCGATTGTCCGGTTATTAGTGGCTTCCTCATGAGCGTTCGTGTTTAATTAATTACTCCTCAATGGTCAATATACTCGTCAACCCCATCGATATTCACTATCCCTCTTCAATTCACCCCCCTTCTACGCTTTGTGTACTCTCGCTTTCGCGTGCACATACAAAGCTATTAATAATGATTGCCTATATATTTGCACAGCTAATCAACCATTCAATATTGTACGGCCTATTCCCCAGTCTCCCCCCCGTTATTAAAGATGTATGCCTAAGTGCTCCCCTTTAAATGCGTTAAGTGCCACCCTTAAATAATGAGACGCATGCAAGTCCACTCGATGGAATAATTCTAGAATTTATCAAAGGGGGAGCGCGAAAGGTGCTTCTCGAATATTCCATGACGGGCTAGAATATTCTAGATTTTCCCAATTCAAAACACCATAACCTTTAGCTAATATTTTTCGGTTAATAATAATGTCAACTCAACTGTGTGATTATAGCCAATAAAAAAGCGCAAAAGTTAAACACGATAAAAACCGACGTTAAATATTATAAATTATAAAAGAGAAACGCTACATGAAATATTTATAGCACGTATAAGCGATTTGCAGCCGAGTTAACGACTCGTTGATTGTTTATGCGCAAAGTGGCGATTTATTAAACAACTTTCGTGATTGCCATGGTTACAGCGCAAGCGCACACGCGCTCACGCTCCCGTTAATATTATTTATGAAAAAGCAACCGCACCTTGGGTAACGATCCGACAGCAACACCCAATTCAATTTATACGTGCGCTCACCGTATATTAAATATTAAGTCAACTCGCTTAAGTGTTAATAAAAAGGTGAGCGTGTAAATTACAATCGCTGAATTGAATATGATGAAATTTGCATGAGCGAAATTAATTTAATCTGAAATTGCTTTACACATTTTACATTTCACTACGTCAGGTGTTGTTATAATACATAGTCGTAAAAACTGTGAAAAAATTGACTTAACTTAATATCTAACTCTAGTTTTCACGACTAATAATAACGTACAATCTAAATTAGTACCTTTTTAAAGGACATAGCACATAATACTCGAATAATGACTTAAGTCAATCTGACTTAGAAGTGCCAAATGAGTTAAGTTAATTGTTAGGTAAGTCGACACGTTAATAATTTAATCAATGAAAAGAAAAATTGCGTGTTAGAAGGGAAGGCTACGACTAATTGAAATCGAGTATAAAACAAACAAAAAAACAAATGAGCAACAAACGGTAGCGTGTTCTTGGGATCCTGTTTAGCATCTGTCCAGCACGCATACGCAAAATGCTTGCACATATGTTAGCGCATGTTGCCGCTCTTGTTTCACGCCATCCGCGCACCGGGAGGAGAGAGAATAACCCGGTGTACACTCTGACTGCCTTGTTGTTGTTTTTGCATAAACGTGTGTGTATGTGTGTGTGTGTATAATCGTATAGCGAGCAACGTGCAAACCGTGTTTAATTACTCCACTTTCAACTCATCGCAAATGAGTCTCGCGCAACCACACATCTACTCGTTCGCACATGCGCATCATGAACGTACGACGGTCACTACATGCAAATTACGCTTATAATCACAATTACGCGTGCGTATAGCAATGCATACTGGATGATACTTTACATATGTGGTTAATTTGCTCACGCAGGCGCATGTTAATTAATTAATTAAAATACTAATTGTACGCGCACGCGCGCTTTACTAATTATGACCCCCGTGCGCGCGCGCTCGCTGTTTTTGGCAAACAATCAAAGAGACGCGCTTTTCGTTTTCGCCAACGCACGCAAGATGTTTGTTATTATTATTACTGCGAGACTGCTATTATTAGAGAGGACACATCGTGTACGCACGATTTACAAATTGCAGCGCGCTGATAGCCATCACAACAAGCATTAAGTCGAAATGGCGCAAGTGTCAGTTCGAATGTGGTTGAGTAATGTTTTACGCGTTTCCCAACTTTTCGTACACTCTACTCGTAAAGTTGGATTCTATTCGGGCAATTAGCGTTCAAATGGCAAACGTATACAAGTGCGATGCCAACGAACACAAAGCGTATTTTTCACTCATTGTTCTCGCGTATTTTTACACTCTGTATAATGAAATGAAACACAACACCGGGCAGTGTTAAACTTTTTTTTTCAGCGTTGTTTTTGGCGCAGCGAGACGTAAATGACTTAAAATCCAGCAAAGCGTGACGTTTTTCATTTTTGGCAAACCGCAAATAACGCCATCTATAATTATGCCATATGCTGAGCGCTAAAAGCGACGAACGGCGAAAAAAGAACGGAAAGAATGGAACGGCATGCGCATTGCGATGATTGCGCTTTATGCCGCATGCTTTTATGTCCTGCGAGGATATGACCGAGTGTGCGCTGCGCGGCAATTACATTACGAGTTAATTTGCTGGCCGGCGGGCAGGCGTAAGTGTTCGCACATAAAACAAATACGAAGAAGAAACAAAATAAATAGCGGAAACGACGCGAGTGCTGGCTGTATAAATGGATGCAAATTGCTCGGGAAAGCGCCTCCGGGTATCTTCTCTCGCTCCATTGCGCCTCTCAGTATCTGCGAAATTAATGTAAATGCCATTCAAATGTGCCTTAAAAAATCAGCTAAAGCATTCATTTACTTTACATATTTTTTCGAAATTCGTTTATCTAAACAAATAAAAAAACATTACTTCCTATCGGAAATGCTCGTAGTCAACGAAAAATCCCGAGTTGTATTTCGATTCCCTTTAGAAAATAACCAAATAATCACTTCGGGCACACCGTTAATGACACAGCGTCCTATATAAAAAATTAATTTCCATGAAATGCACGTTAGACAATGGTCAATTGAATTACTTACATATCTGTGTGCGCACGTTAGAAATTCGATTCTGTCGAAATTACCGGAACAATCACTTCGGTTCAAACATTAACATTTGATCAGCCACGAATTATACAGCATCGGTTAAAATTAAACATATCATGCTATCGGAAATATGCGACGTTAACGAACACATTCGATGTGAATTTTTAATTCGGTCACTGCCGAAAATAATCGAACAAACAATTCGGATATACCGTTAGCATCCGATCAAACACGAATGATACAGCAATCGGCTAACATTAAACATGTCACGCGATCGGAAATATCCGTAGACAACGAAAAAACCCGATGTGTTTTTTGCGATTTTCCCACGAAAATAACCGAACAATCACTTCGACTTTCGGGTTACTCTTAACACCCGAACGAACACGAGTGGTGAGTGACCAGGAGAACATTACTTATAAAAAATAAATTGCCATTAAATGCACGTTAGAACATTAAACGTATCATTACACCACAACGTCATTGATACTACGCGCAAACTTCAGAGCGATGAGGTGGCAAACCAAACTCTATGTAGTTGGGTCTAAACCGCCGCACTCGCTCTGCCTCTCTCGCACTCTGGCGCGCAATCACCGTGCCATCTCTCTTTCTCTCGGCTGAAGCGTCCGCTTCAACAAATTGTTCGCACATAGTTGGCGGTCGGCATGCCTGACCGCAAGTCCGCTCTTGCCGCAAGAGCGCGCACGATGCTCGCCGATGACTTGCACTTATCGCCGGTCCGTTAATGAAAACGTATCCCGACAATTTCCATCATCGTGATCTAATGCCCGCCGCGTAATGGTTACATTGTCATGTATTGAACTCCAAAATTGATAAATGCTAATTACACATCGTCCTCAAATTCGCAACTACTAATTATGTTTGAGTTCGTCGAGCAAATATAAATGCAATATTGCGATGCGACGCTGACGTGAACGTGTTCGCATGAAAATTCAGAGACGAATAAACATCATGAATACACATAAATTATTTACACGCGCTCAACTAAAATATCAAATGTGTTTTGACGCTTTGCGCAAAGTTCATTTCGAAAGGGGTGCAAGTGTGCAGTCGGCAACCATGGCAACGAGCGTGTACGCAAAACAAGCAACTATTGAAATGTTACCATTAATCGTTGGTTCATAAATGTTTATATTTGCTCATCGCCATTTGCAAAACGAATTTACCCTTAACAATTACATCATTACGATAATATTTATTCGTTTATTTAAACATGTGAGAGTATTATACTTGTTGTTTATATAATGGCACGAGCAGCAAAAGTGTAGCCATTCGAAGTGCGTTTAGTGTGTTGCCTATTTCAAGCAATTTTTCCGCGTTATTTAGCAGCAATAACAGCATGCATACACACAGCAGATTATTAACAAACGCACACATTCACTCAAGCATGAGTAGATTGAGAACGACGCGCAATGCTAATTAATGCGTGTAATTGCGGCGGGCAAACATTCAATCATTATAACAGATTTTGCACTTTATGCACGCTCGAGTGAGTTGCACAAATGCACGCACCCATTCATAGCCTAATGCGCACTCTCCGTAAAGCGTGAGTAAGA
This sequence comes from Anaulacaspis nigra, assembly GCA_030264675.1. Classification (NCBI taxonomy): domain Eukaryota; kingdom Metazoa; phylum Arthropoda; class Insecta; order Coleoptera; family Staphylinidae; genus Anaulacaspis; species Anaulacaspis nigra. Next base: position 65,167 of record JARJDV010008366.1, on the reverse strand, counting down.
TGGAAGATCAACGAGTTCAATAACACGTATTGTATGCATTTGTTAAGCAAAAAAGCAAAACGCTTTCACATTTTAGACACAAGCCGAGGTTAGTCAGCAAAGAAACATTATCAGTGAAGTCTCTAAAAACAAATAATTGATTGACAGTTTGAATTTTTTCGGGTTTTATATGAATATTTTCAAAAAGTTCACTCTCTTCATCAACTTTGCCTATGTTTTGCAACTAAAAATGATCAAAAATGACCAACTCGTGATTTGGCAAAGCACGTTTGTTAAAAACGAAAATTCAAAATTTGAAAAAGTTTTTGTTGAAATGGTAAATGTTTGAACACAATGTTTTCTTAGCGATTTTTCTTTAATTTTTTAAATAAATATTTTCCTAGCAAACCTCATTATAAATAATAGTAGAAAACTTGTTCAACGAATTCACAATTTTTGAATAAATCTGGATCTTTGAAAAGAAAGTTCTCATGATAATCTCAATTACAATTACAAGTTCGCAAGTAGATAGTGCGCTAAAAATAACAACAACTCCATTATTTTTGCATTGTTCGCTAAGATTGACAAATGGAATGGAATTTCTGATTAAAATTTCGGCTTTATTCAACAAACCTTCGATATTAAACATTGCGAATGAATGTGTAATTATTGCAATTGTCATGTTTTTGTTGTTCAAGTGGATAGATAAATAATCACTTAATCGATTGTTTTCTTTATTTGCAATCTACGCCAAAACAACGAACAAAGTAAGCAATGATAACAACACAACGTCCAATGAAACAAATACGGAATACACATATGTAATATATATATAGCAATCACTTTATCACTCGATTCCACAAAATAATAATAATACACTTGTATGTACGTATTTATAACGCAATTATTTTAATTGGTGAAGTGGAATTTTTTGTTTCCCGTCGCGCCGCGTGTTCAATTAAAGTATACATTTCCAGTCGAAATAATCAGCTGATTATTTCATAATTACACGCGTTCATGTGTTGTGTGTATTTACCCAGTTGAACGTACTAATTAATGAGAAATCACTCAGCAGACAATTATTTAACAAAAACACATACACACATTAACGTGGCGCTGATATATAATTCATTATTTATAACCGAGCAATAAATTCACCTTTTTATTCAAGATTGAACACGGGAAAAAAAGCATAACAACTTAATTTTCTATAATTAACTAAAGAAATCGAGTAAACAAACATTGTTGTTTCCTTCCAGAAAATACGAGAATATGTGCGCAATTAAAATCAATGAATGATGTGTTTGTCAAACAACAATAAGGTTATCAGTACAGCGTTCAGAATACACATCAATAAAATAAATAATACGAATGTAAATATATCACTTATTAGCTTGTTTGCTTCATGTTTGCGTATTTGACAGACAGGCAACTGTCAACCTTTTTCCCGTCTCTTTCTCTCCCCCAATATATGTTATTCTTATAATATTAATATTAGTGTAATGTTCGGACTTGCGATAAGAAATTTCTGATTTGTTTTTCAATATTTGTTCAATATGTTACATGTTAGCATAAATGTTAAATGTTATTCACGAATTGAAGTTTAACCTCGAAAACCGCAAATTGTAATTCGCAAAAAACTTTAATGGACAGCGATAGAATCTTTTAAATAGGGTGTCCCAACAAACACGCACCATCGGATACTACCTGCTGGAATTGACACTTTACGAATAGAGGCATAAATTATGTAATTAATTCTTAAGTTTCCAATGGTGCATCATAGCTGGGACACCCAGTGTATTAATTAATCAATGATTACGGCTCGTCATAAAAATGTTGTGGTTGCGGTCGTATTGAATGATTTCGACAACAAATTCCGTTTAGCTAAAAGCCCGATAGTCATGCATTGTTGTTGTTGCTGTTGTTGTTCAACAAAATGGAAATAGAAAAGAAAATAAGTATCGAATTAGTCACGCGCCGATGGAGCGTGGAAATACACCTCGTTTCACACTATCAGCGCACGTGATGTCCATCGCAACGATAACCATGTGTAATACTCATTATCTATACACAATTCCGACTGTTTTGCAACGATGAACAACTGTAAGTAATGACCAAAAACCTAATGGCAATATGGCACATAACAAACCATAATTAGACGTATAACATAAACACTTAATAATTTATTTTCGCAAATCTCTCGTCGGATTTCTCGTCGTAGAAATAATGAAGGAGCGATAGAATGTTCAAGACACATTCATTATTTAACAAATTTGTAGACTTAAGATAAGTCCATATTTGGAATCAAGTCATATTAATCAGTGAAAATAAGCCACAATATTTGAGCTTTAACACAGTGGTTCCAATTTAGTTTTGGGCCTTCTTGCCATCTCAAACACTTCATAACACCTGAAATTAACTTCGCCCGCAGGGGAATAATTACCCTACTGAGAAATGCACACAAACCCAAAGTCATTCCTCACTCTCAAAGAACCAACATCACACATTTAGACAATTACTGCTCCAAGCGTCGTCCACTGTATAATTGAAAGTAGTAATTGATTAAACGTTGCCATAACAACAAGAGCTGGACGCTTATTGACTTTTTGCTTGATTTCGTAATGGCACACGATATTAATATATTTATTGTTTGTCTTCAATAGTGTAATGAATAATGCAGTTTTGTTTGTATTAACATGATACGAATGTTGACATAATCATTACACCGTTTACCTTCATAATATGATAAATGTTTGCGTTGTTGCGTTGTAGGATACGTGTGCGTTGCGACGTCACTTCATACACACGCATTAGTAAGCTAAATAAAAACTATCACTCTGTGCACACGCGTGGTTTTTCAATTTCCTACAAAGCCTCATGGAGCAGCAACAACAAAAAGACCCGCATCATTATCATCAATAGCGGAAAAAAAACACGAACCACGCCAGCACGTTAATAATGTCATTTAGACCTTAGCGAGACTTTGATCATCACGAACAGAATGAATTAAAACACGAACGCGCTCTGAACCGGAAGCATTCAACTCTTTTTCACCCCTCGCGGTGACAAAACAAAAAGAGCGAGGTCGCGTTTTAATGAGACATTAATGTGTTACAGTGCGCTGCAAAATCTATTTGAAGCAATTGTTTGACCAGCGCATCAATAACGGATTGATTGCCATAATTGTATAATTTGACACAACGTTTTTTGCGCGTTCGCTGCTTTGTTGATTGTTGAGCTCTTTTTGGTTGACAGGCAGCGCGCAACCGATTGTTCCGCGGCGATGGCGGCTGTGCCAATGGCAAACGGCAACGGCGGCAATCAATCATCCATTCAGTGCACTGCACACTGCGTGTAAAGTGCTCTTTTTATATATTGAAAAAGGCATCAGGGCGAGCGCGCACCGAACGTGCGATTATCAACGTGCATTAAGCGCATTCGATGCGCGATACGCCGCACTCTCAATGTTATTAAATTTCATTCCGTGCCGTTTCGATTCGATGCATTGTTGTTATTTATGTGAAGTGCATTTTTTTACCAGGGTTGGCTCTATAAAATTTTACGCACGTTTGTCATTTAACACAAATCATCATTTGCTACTTTCTTCTCGAAATTTGCCAAAGAATATGATTAAATCAAAAACTAAATTTATAAATCCCTTGGTAATAAATTTATAAATCCCAGCAACAAACTTCGTCTATCATCGTTATACCCGAATGACTTTACATTACATACGTACTGTAATATCGGAGTGAATATGGTGAAAATAGTTTTTTAAATTCGGAACGGATTATATTAATAACGAACGAATTTATAATCGAGTTTTTCCCGGCGCTAGATGAAAAAGTATCGCAAAAGCGCACTCTAACGTTGATAAATTTTATAACTCTTTTTTTACACCCTTATGCACGCGCTGCTACGTTAATTCGTCCATTCGCTCAGTGCACGCTCCACGCCAATTTAATTAAATGCGTTTTCAACATTACTCGCACCCTCTCGAACTCTTTCTCTCTCGCGCGAATAAATGAAAAATAATGTGAATTTTCCCGACAAGTTTACACAGAGAATTCGAAATATTTATAAACGAGCGAAAAGCTATACCTATCGAGTGTAAACATTATTGTCATAATCTGCTTACCGCTACACTTTTTTCCGTATGGCCGATTTAATTTCGACAACACGTATTCAACACAAAGTATCCACCCTAAAGCTGCTTGACGTCAAATGCAATTTGTTTCAATTGCAGATGTGCACGCTTACGTCGCTCGTATTGCTATTATAATTCACTTACATGCTTCGGAAGGGTGGCCACCCCAAGGGTGTCTCTCGCCTCTCCTTTTTTCCGTAGCAATATATTCATCCCTTAACCATTATCATAACATTACTTTTCCTTTCCGCGTGCGATACGCATGGTGTGCGCGCGTCATTGTAATTGTCATTTTCAGCACTGATTGCCCCCCGCGTTGACTTTCCGCTTAACTGGGGTGATTGCCGTCGACTAAATGCTCTTCATTGTTCGCGAGGGGTGGATTAACGCATTGCAAATAAGCACCAAATATTGTATTATTACCCCCCTCGTATTATTGCCATTTTCATCAACACGATCAGCTATGTCAGCTGTGACAATCATAACTTATCAAATTAACTTCGTCTCTTCACTATACTTTTTATTTAAATTTATGAATAAACTAATTATAATGGATAAAAACCATTATTATATTCTCCTAGAAAAGACTGAAATTTCCTTATTTTTCTCATATCTTCAATAATAAACATATGGCATTTTCTGAAGTAGGAGAAATCGTTAATAAACGAATGAAAGGGTGGCATTTGTGGGGTAACCCTCATAGTAGTTACAAATTCACCCCTCGTAGCCCGCTGGAATAATATCGTAATCGCATCTTGAATGCCAGCTCGAGCTCGAAAGAGGGTGCGATGGATGCGCACACATAATATGCCCACAGAATGAACAAACAAATAGAGAGAGGAGAACGCAGAAGCAACATTTTCCCCCTTGTCAACAACGCAATCTCTCAATCCATTTCATTGCTGCTGTCTCCTCGAATCCCCACAGCACATTCCTCCTCATTCGCAAAATATTGTGCATTGATATCAACTCTGCGTTTGTATACTGATACACGCGGAGGCCGCGGTGGCAGCAGCAGAACATACATAAAGCTAAAGACCCTCGAGAGAGGTGTCTCAAGTGTATTCTCCTCTTCTACTCCACTCGTGAGCCCATGTGCCGTTGGTTGCATAGCACGACCCTCATTATTACACCGTTAAAGTGGTTATTGCAGGTGGAGGAGGAGATTGCACCGTAAGCCACCCTAATTTACCAATCCGTGTGTGCGTTTATTGTGTTACAGTCGTATCACGCACTGAAGGAGGGTAATTACATGAACTGATCGCAGCTACAAATAGCATAATTAACGTTTGTATATTCGCACTCGGCTCGTTAACAAATTGCGAGATTTCCTCGTACTGCAATTACCTTTTTTGGTGGACTCGAGGAAAAAATAAAACGACGACAACAACAAACACGTCGGTTAGGTGCATTGCGAGCCTGTAATTGGCTCAGTCACTTTATAGCGAGCAAGCGAGCGGGTAATAAATGGCTCGTGGGCATCATTCTAATTATAATTAAAAGCTGGTAATGCTCTTCGCGTTTCAGCAGTTAATTAGCTGTAATAGATTTGTTTGGCTGACGTTTATGCAGTACAACACGGCCGCTTTTGGTTGTCATGGCATTCCCGTTTGCTTCATTGTTTTCTCGCTGGCTTTGGGACCTCTTTGCAATGCATATAGCGATTACATACGCATATTTGCACATTCTCTCTTGCTTTACCTTTCCTGACTACCAACAAATCCCAAACGAGTTTTAAATTTTGTCCAATAACATTCGACCAATCGCATGCGTTTTCTCCCCTTTTTCCTTCGACGATTAGTGTGCATTGTTATTAACTTTACAATCAGTAGCCGAAGAACATTGTGACGTAATCTTCATCGTTATCGATAGTATAGCTGCAAAAAATATCCAAAATACAAGCCGTCGTTGCCGATTCATTAATTATGACGTGATCTCGCTTCAACAACGAAAAACAACAAATGCATGATTTAATATCACTTCCAATAGAGCAAATGAAAAGTGACAATGCAGGGGTAATGCAAATTGGCGATTATGACATAACTACTCATTCATCAACAATTAGTTTTAATTATTTTCACCGCAACCAATTGTATTCTTATTTATGTGCTATTATTGATATGCAAAATGTGCAAGTGAAACAATATACAAACTCAATATGTGTGAAAGCGAATCGACCGTATAAACAAGAGAGGAATTAAAGTTCGATTGCCGGCCGGCGAAACCCACATGATTGTTTTGTATCCAACGAACGACACACAACACAGCAGCAGCGATTGTTGAGCACGCCGACACGTTCGGCAGCAAGAAGCAACACATGTTCGCTATACGCATTGGCGCTATCCTTCTTGCGCGCACGCCTCGCGCCGGCGTAATCGACATAATAAGAACGACGGCTTCACGCAGCGCACGTTTATGCATACATGAATCGCATTTACATTTACTTCGATTGCGTTTTTGCAAGCGTGGCTCGCCTTCGAACGAATAAATTTGCAACATAAACATGTTTTACACGTATCCCACTTAATTATAACAATTTTACGCGGCGTTATACGATGCTGTCTCGCGCGCTCGCCCGCCGAGCAGCCAGCCGGTCGTCTGTCTCGCTCCGGCCGCAGGCGCAGCCATTCGTGCGTTCCCGTGCAGCTACGCGACGCGCTAACGAATTGTAACAGTGTAACACGTTAAAAAGTCATGGCATTGCAATTAATCAATTTCGAGTTTAGTTCGTTTGTTTTCCAGGCGCTTTTTTTAATGCATGTCCGTGCCGTACTCATGTTATATTCAAATCAACCAGGCGTGTATTATTATCGCATGCGACATGCACGTTAAAAAATCATTCACGACTTTCATCAAGTACGTCCCTGGCTCATTTAACAAATACCTGCCAATAACTGTTGCGAAACGTGCGCGCTGCTAATTGTCAATAAATTATCATTATTGTCATTGACGCGCGCGTTTTTAACAAACGACAAACAAATTGACATATTATGAAGTCGTCGTCATCATCGTCGACGGCAACTTAAACATTTATGTGCATTCGCCATTAGAAAAAATATGCAGCCGTTCGTGTTTGTAATCAAACACTCTCGAGGTTACGATGGGTTAACTTTTCTTTGCAACGAGTCTAGTGTGGTCAATCACTTACCGGATGTCGCGCGGCCGCGACCGCTGCAGCGGCTGCGTTCATTCCTGCACTTTGGTACATCTTACGTCAGCAACACATTGTTTAAAAGTGCGCGCGCACGCTCGATCGCCGCCGATCACGGAGAAAAACTGCCGCCGATGATGAGACACAAAAGACTTGCGGTCGTTTGATGATGGTTGTTGATGTTGTCACAAGAGATCCGACGGAACGCGATGCCGTCGGAACGCACACAATTCGCACCTTCCTTGTCACACTTGCCGAAACAATTTCGTTATTATTCGAGCGTTTCTTTTTGCAATCGTTCCGAATGAAACGATTAATTATTAACACAAATAATCCTTGATTGGTTCTGGACGAAATTAACGCTGCTATTGTTGTAGATGTATCCAAGAACAATAATCCGTTTTGAGCGTTGAGCACAAATAAATCCAAAAAGGGGGAGTCGATGGCAATCACAAAAATTATTCACTCGGTGAAGGCAACGCCCGACCACCGCGAAAACAACAACGTTGAAAAACTCGTTGAGGGTGCTACAGACGCGTTCTTGTACGCACACGTTCGACAGACGACAACCGCACGGCAACACGGCTCGATCACGACTGCGGGCCGCTCTCGTCGTCCCCTCTCGCCGAACGCACCAACACACTCATCGCGCGCGCCGAGCGGGCACACAGCAGGCAAACGGCATCTGAAAATGTACTCGATTCAAGCGGCACTTGCACGCTGTCCTCGTCGTCGGGTTTATGACTGTGCAGGTAATGCGCGCGTACCCCGAATGTTGATGGCGACCGCTAACACGGAAAGCGAGGGTTTCGCTGCCTTTTTACGCATTCGCAACGCAAGTGCAAACAAAAGATTGCGAATTAGACGGGGACCGAGCCAGAAGTGGCGGCAGCCGATAGAGGAAATTCGTATGAATTAGCAGCGCGATGAAATTATTAATAAGTTTGCCGGTTAATGAGCCGAGAAGCGGACCGAGTGGTGTACGCACGCAGCAATGCCTTTTAGTGCGGAGCCACTTTCATGAAATTTTAATGCGCACTTATCTATCCGCCGCATATTACCTTCGCAACTCGATGTAGGTTACGAATATGTCTGTGACGTTTATGCGTTTTTGAATTTCCCGCGCTTTTCGGATAAACAATACATCGCCATCGTGGTGATAAACTGGGTCACGTTTTAATTGGACTGTGATTTGTAATTAGCGTGAATGTAATGCGGGTAAAGTGTCGCGCAGTCGTTGCCGCCAATTCCGCCGACACTATACGCCGCTTCCAAGGGGGCCTTTTTGCCCACACCCTCCGTGTGCGCAGTAAAGTTCATTGTGATGAAAATTTCGAGATTAAAATTTTATATTTTAGCGGGAATTTTGCGATATTTACGACGCGAGCGGGTGGTTTACGATGAGGTTTTATAACACCCTGTATAATGTAGAGTACTTAGATGTACTCAGGTCACCCTCGGAGCTTGTACTCGCTTGTTACTCGCTCGTATTCGCGCGCACACATAACAAGCCCGCGTTCGGGGGGCGGCGGTACGCACGCACACATTGAAAACAACAACAACGAGAAGAGGAAAAGCGCACATTTCTGTAAAAAGTGCTGCTCGCTCTCGCGTTGGCGGCGGCGAAGGAAGAAAAAAAGCAGCCCTCAAAATGGCTGCCTGCGCCAGCCAAGCATCTCATTTCATCGCGGCGTGGATGGGGGCTCCTTGTTCAACGCGCGTGATTTCGCCAACATTGCCACCGCCGCCGCCGCCGCCACCGTGTTTCACCCCTATAAATATGGCGCCCTGATTGCCAGTATACTCCACGTGGAGTAGAACTCGCTCGTCGCCACTCCGAGCGCTCGTTGAGCACTCACCGCGCGTTCATTGGCCGCTCGGCGTCCGTTTTAAACGAGCTCGCGCGTTTCAACCAATCGCATCGCCGCATCGACCAATGATCGCAGCGAGTTTGTGTAGCTGCGACGTAGAAGCGTCTACTCCACGTGGAGTGAGCGCTCGGTCGGTCGGTCGGCAGCCGACGTTCGTAGTGAGGTGCCAGTACATTGCTGTTGCAAGGGATCCCGCGCGCGCAACGGGCAAACCAGCAAAAATAAGAGCCCGACCAGAAAAAAGTCCAGAGAGACAGAGAGCGGCAGCGCGTTTCGCGTGCGTTTATAACTTATGCATGTCGAATGGCCGTGCGCGCGACAAGGACGCGAATGCAGTAAGTAAAATGTTGTCGGGTGGATGGAAGTTGGGTACGAAATAAAATGCGTGTGCGCATCGCAACGCTCGCACACCAGCGCACGCGGTGTGTTCCAAGAAGTTGAAAAACTTCCTCAATGCATTCACGTTGCTTTGGAATTTATCAAAATACAAGCGCGTCTCCGCCGAGTTTCCAATTGACTTCAATATGCATGAAATTCGAGATTTTTCTCCGCATTTTTTCGTGTTTACATTTTGCAAGTGCCGGACTCCCTGCATTCGTGCACCTTCGTTTTGCGTCGCGTATTTTTAGGATTAGGTTTATTTGGTAGCAGCAGTACGCCTTCTCGCTCCTTCGCATATAATATTATATTATAAAAGGCGTGTGTGTGTGCATGTGTGTGTGTATGATGTTAAGGAAAAGCTCGGTCAGCAGCAAAGCATATTGTGCAGTGCACTCGGGCCGCTTGCGGCTGTTAAGGGGAACCAACACGGCCAGCAATGATGACAACGACGACACAACATTGACAGCGCGCGACGGACGACACAATGCGAGCGTTGCTTGACATTCTCCGGCGCGACGATGGTGATGCTGTACAAAATGCGACTTGTACGCTATGCACATGTTCCCCATGTCCATATCGAGTCGAAATAATAGAGCGACATTCACAAATATACGCTTGCGCTGTTATGGTTACCCGAAAACGATAACATCAGTAGCGCTGCAATCTATAATTATTTCAAAATGAGCCAGTCCCCCCTTTTTTGAGTGATTTTCTTCAAAAATTCAACACCACTAAATATTTATTCATCCGAGCGTTTCAATAGCCTCATGCGACTGAAGAATGTTCATTCGTTCATTATACCTTTTAGAACACGAAACGCACCTTTTCTTCAAAGCAGCGTCATTCCTCACTCCCTTCCACTCGTGTCGCACAGCATGCATGCATCCTGCTTCAGCTGTTAGCCACGCACCGCACATACTAATTCTTCCTATTTATGTCTCGCGTCTTTGTTCGACGCGTTGCAGCCGAAGATGTACTTAAATGCATACCTTAAGCCACAATAGGCATTTGTGCTTTCCTTATTCGTAGCGCATCACCAACAACATCATTTCGCTGCGACCAACACGGAGCAGGCTCGAAGAAGAAGTGAGGACGAAGAAATTGTCCTTTTTTTCTGGCGCATGTTTTTACCATTTCACGCATCTCGCTCCCTCCTTCTGCGCGCGCGCACACACACACACACAGCTCGGAATGTAAAACATCAACGGCGACATTAACATAATATAACATAACATAATGTAAGTTAACAGCCACCTAACATGAAATTGAACGTAATCTCTCGGAGATAATAAAACAAAACGCATATATGGCCGCGATGCGCATGCGTAGCCCAGCATGGACAGACATGTAACGCGCCGATGGGCATGCTATGATGATGATTATGATCATCATCACTAAATATAATGCAATATGAAATGAAATAATAATAAAGCGTATGAAAATAAATATATTTTTATTTTTAGCAATCGTACATTTGATTTTTTTTTCATATTTCACTTAATAATAACTGATATTAGTAATAACCTCAAATTTTGCATATTGGACGTAGGAGAGTAAACAAAAGAAGAGGGTTTTTCTTGGGGCGACGAAGAAAAGAGAAGGATAACGTACAGGTTGTTCGTTCAGGCGGGCGGGCGGGTAGACATTATATGCACGTAAACGCAATAATGTCGGTGTGCGCGCGCGGTGCGAACGCTGAAGCTAACAAAGCGTGAAATTACAAAACGTATAGCATATAACCGCGTGGACGGGGCCGCATGTACAGATTCACACTTAATAAATACACATTGACAATTGATTTTACATGCATGCATAAGCGACATCGGCCGCGGTGCCGCGTTCTTTTATCGCCGCGTTGGCATACGCAGCGACGAACAACCAACCGGCCATCGCGCGATTGCTGAAGTGTGCATAATCAACCACTACCATTTTATGGAAACATGCTAATTTTGTAATTTAATCGACGGTGCGCGGTGTAATTTTACATATTCGCATTTGTTGTTCGTTCGTATTCATACGTGGAGGTAATTTGTTTTCGTTTTACGACCTGATATCAATTAGAAGTGTTATGGCACTTTTTTAATTAGATTTGAAGGAAAAATTATAAAAATAAAATTATTTGTGGGGGGAGGGGGATTTTCGACAGCAATTTGAAAATATACGAGTGAGTAGATAGCAGCCACTCATAAATTGCATTAAACAAACACGACACGCAAACAAACATTTCATAGCCTGCAATAATGCGTCACGCATCCGATGCACAGATGCAAAAATTTGCGCCGAGTTGAAATGAAAAATTAACACAACAAGGCAAAAAATCACGAGCTGAGAGTGGAAAGGAGCAGCAGCAGCAGCAGCAGCAATTCAACAAAACGCAACGCAACATAACGCAGAAGAGCGCAACGCAAATATTTGTTTATAAAACGTATAAACGTTTGTTTGCCGGCCGCGTTAGCACATAACCTAAACGTTCATTTTTTGCCCGCGATGCGTACGTACGTTTATTATTTATTTGTACATTTCGCGCGACTTGTAATCATATTTTATGTTGTTTTTGCTTTTCCTTAAATTATTATCAGCACGATAAATAAATTATTGATTCCCGCGCTATAAGACGCACTAAACTATAGGTAAAAAAATTGTCGATTAATTAAATACATATTGATATATTTGAATTTATTGATTTGTAAAGGAATAGCTGAATTTTATGAATCTGAAAACATGATTCAAATCGGATGGATAGTTTAGCAACTATTTGCTGTCAAAGTTGAACAATTTCTGCGTCGCGATTACCTCGTTGCATAAACGTCATATTCAAAATTCATTTCCCAAACTCTAACTCCTTCTTCAATAAAACAATTTCGATCTATGGAAAGTGAAACTAATAAACTTTGCAATGAACTTGTTTTCTTGAATTTTATATTTTTAATAAGAAATTAATTTTTCAAAAATTTCCGAGTTTGGGTCTTGTGAAGAAGATATTACCACTGGAAGATAAATAATTTAATGAAGAATCACGGCTGCTATGGTTGATTTTGCTCAACCCGCCCAATCGAAAGTTATCACGGTTTGAAGTTGAAATTTTGAGTATTTTTATGCTAAATTATACTTCTTTTATACATTTTTGACTTTACTTTTGCTTCATTTCATTGCGCAGACTTGTTGAATTTTTAAAATCGGTTTAGTAGGATTTATGTTAACAACAAACGAAAATTATCTGGACTTACTTTTAAATACATTTTTTAAAAGTCGTCTTAAAAAATGAAATGCGTCACGACGTATCTTTAAATTAATTTTCTCGGCGAATAGGGGTGGCACGTATAAAATGTTTATATACATTTTGTAGAAAACATTCGCAACTTTTATATCGTGCAAGTTATACCACAGAAGAAGACGGTAATCGAAGGTTATCGCTCGTTTAGTGCTATAAAAACTTCCTATCACTTTATTGCAAATTTTGTCCATTTATTTCAACATTGTTTAAACAAAAATTATATCAATGGATTTGCGATTAAATACAGAACGTATTCATAGAAAAATCTTTTTAAATTGTTTTTTTTTCGCAAATTTAGCCCAAAGTTTGATACAATATTGATAAATTTTCACTGTTCAGCTTTAATGCTAAATTCCGGCTAAACTATAATAAATATCGAAATAATTTTTTCATATTCATGATCAGCGTGTAATTGGGTATCGAATGGTTTTTATACATCTTGTTGAAAATACTCTCATCTTTCATGTAGCATAAGTTATTCCTCGGAAGAATACGGAAATCGAAAGTTATCGCTTGTTCAGTGTTAAAAACTTGCCATCACTTTATTGCACGTTTCGTCCATATATTTCAACATTGTTTAAACAACAATTATATCCATAAATTTGTGATTAAATACAGAATGTAGACATAGAAAAATCTTTTGAAATTGTTTATTAGTTTTTCTGCAAATTGAGTCCAAACTAAGACATAATATTGATAAAATATGGTTCAACTTGCTATCAATTTATGACAAATTTCGTCCATTTATTTCAACATTGTTTAAACAAAAATTATATCAATAAATTTGTGATAAAATACAGAACGTATACGTAGAAAAATCTTTGGAAATTGTTTATTAGTTTTTCTGCAAATTGTGTCCAAACTAAGACATAATATTGATAAAATATGGTTCAACTTGCTATCAATTTATTACAAATTTCGTCCATTTATTTCAATATTGTTTTAACAAAAATTATCTCTCTAAATTTGTGATAAAATACAGAACGTAAACGTAGAAAAATCTTTTGAAATTGTTTATTAGTTTTTCTGTAAATTGAGTTCAAAATAGGACATAATATCATGATTGTTCAACTTTAACGCTAAATTCTCAAAACTGTAATAAATATCCAAATAATTCGTGACCAATGCTTAATTGGCAATCGAATGGTAAAAATAAAATTTTCAATATCGCACGTTTAAACAGACGTTATTTGGTATTAAGCACGTAAAAATGGTATTTTTTGATAGTTTAACTTTTGAACACCATCGACGAAAATATCTTTTTTTATATTTGTACAAATAGCGCACATGTAAATTAACAGCGATGTTTTCAATAAATTAACAGCGCTGCGCTAGCGAAACGATCAAACAGACATTTTTGCGCTACTGCAAGTTTTTTCCCCGGTGAGCGCGCAGCAATAAAAACGTGAAATTAGCACGAAAAATACATTCGCAATTAGCGCGTACGCGTCGCGCACTCGTAATACAACAAATATATGAACACACGCGCGCGCGGCGCGGGTTTGTTTGCACGCGCATCGTGTGTTTGCGGAGAAGAGGTGAACAAATGCGCAGCGCAATGGAGAAAACACGCTAATTACTTGACAAACAATCAGCGCGCGAGCCGGTGATGACGATGAACCCCACAGCAGGAACTAACAACTCGCATGACTGTGTTGCCTCATGCACACACATTTTTCTGCACTATTCTCGAATCTTTGCGGACTGAACTGACGAAGTCGTAAAGAACAAAAGAAACGCACATGAATCACAGATTACAGCGATAGATGTCGCGAGTTGCGAAGCGGATATTTAATGCGATGATGTCATCACATTGCACATTAGTGAAATATCTTAATAACGCGCACATGCATGCGCGCACACGGCGGTAAGCGAAGCGTATGAGAGACAAAGTCGTTTACTTCGCCTGCTCGCCGACTACGTTCGTAATTAAAACGATTTATTGCGAAAGTAAAACGCGGATTACTAATGTGTTCGCATGCATTGCATGCAAGACGGGAATAACAACAAGCGATTGCTGCTCTACTTCGTTTTCAAACACAGCCGCATTCGCTAAGCGAGCGAAAGAAAAACAAATCTCTGCCGGATGTTTACTGTATGTAAATAAAGTGAGAAAGAAATGCAAATTGTAATGAGAAGGAGGGAGAAGTACAGTGAGAATACAGAAGGGTTCGGTTGGGCAGAGAATGAAGGTGTTTGAAAGTCGGTAATTGAATTGTTTATTTGCAAAAAGGAGTTGATAAGAAAAGCTAATTTGGCTTTTAATCATCTATTGTATAGTTTCTGAATGCAGGTAGGAAACGATGAGAGCAAAACCAATAAGTGAATATTAGTAAATAAGCTTACTGCATGTAGGGTATAAATAAATTGAGAAAGAAATATAAATTGTAATGACAAGGAGCGAGTAGGGTTTGGTTGAGAAGACAATGAAGTGATTCAAAATCGGTGATTGAATGGTTTAGTTGATTTCTAAAATTAACAATTAAAGTTAGATGATAAGAATAGTTAATTTAGCTTTTAATAATGTATTGTATAGTTTTCTTTCGTATCGATTGTTGGTGAATAAAATATGCAGATAGGAAGCGATGAGAGGAAGAAGGAGGGAGATAAGCAATATATGAATACAGTAGGGTTCGGTTGAGAAGATAATGAAGTGCTTGAAACTCGGTAATTGATTTCTAAAAACAAACATTAAAATGATTTGTTGTCGATTGTTGGTGAATAAAATATAAAGGATAGGAAGCGATGAGGGGAAAACAAATAAGTGAATATTAATAAACAAGCCATAGCCATACAGGCATGAATAGATTAAAAATATTATTACAGCGTTGGCAAGTCTTCAAGTGGTGCGCACGCATGCGTTTAACGATGATGAAGATCGAGATAGTGATGCGCGATTACAAATTCCGGCATTAACCCAGTCGCGCATACGCGTGTTTGGCTGAGCTGCAAATAAATACTTGCGCATGCATTGCAACGCCTCATTTATGACTCATGAACGCGCGCGCGCGCGAGCGAGCGAATTCAGTAGCACTCACTGGTAGTTGTTGGAGAAGTATTAATGCCAGCTGCGCACTCGGCGTGCACTTGCATGCGAGAAGAGACAAAGTATTTTAAGCAAAAGGAGGCGTTGGAAAAAACAGCCACACGAACCGGAAGCGATTCAACTTAAGGCCTTTATTATCTTTATTATTGCGGCGATAATTATCATTAAATTACAGTGTTTTAGAATTTTAACGAAACACCGCGAAGCGCTGGCAGGTTTCGTTTATTTCGAAGCTTCGATAGTTAATGAGATATTAGGATGGTAATTACACGTAGCTTATTAAGTTATTTGCGCATGTGTGCTAATTATTACTAGAATATGTCTACTCCTGCGTTTGCACGATTTGTCGTTTAGAAAAGCGTGTAAATCAAAGTCATAGATTTGATATACCGAGTGAACCAGAAATCACGTAGAATTTAATGTTATATGCGATGGTGAGCTAATCTATTATTACTATAATATATGTCGAGTCTTTAATTTCACGAATTTATGCTTAGAAAAAGCGTTTAAATCGCCAATTTCATAACCTCATTTTAATTTTTGGTTTTAGAAATCAATTATCTTAGATTATTAAATTATTTGCGCATGTTTGGTAATTGTTACTAGGATATTGATTGGATTTGATAAACTGAGTGTAAAAGAAACTATACGTACGTACGTACGAAACTAGTTGTAGATATGATAAAGCGAGTATAAATCATAGTCATAAATTATATAAACCGAGTGAATTAATAACTACATGCAGGATTTTATGTTATTTGCGTATGTGAGCTAATTATTACTATTTTACTTTGCACGAATTGACGTTAAGAAAAGCGTGTAAAACAAACTCGTTAATTGGATAAACCGAGTGAATCAGAAACTACAAACAGGATTTTAATTTATTGGCATTTGTGAGCTAATATATATCCAATCCTTAATTTACACGAATTGACTTAAAAAAGCGTGTAAAACAAAGTTCAGAAAGAATTTAAGGTTATGTTTTATATTACATTGTTCTCGGGTGTCCACGCGTTAAAAATGCATTACTTCACTCGTTACAAATAATAACGTAAAAATAACGCCGCCATAAAAACAGCAAATTGATATTTAAACAGTGAAAGAATTTTTCCAAAAATAATAAATGCATTTAAACAAGCCTAAAAGTGTATAAACATTTAAATAATTCGATAGGCAATAAAAATATTTCACACACGCGCGACGCGAAGACGACATTTTTTGCGCAGCGTTAAGCAGGAATTTGATGTTTAATTTGGCTGACAAACAAACATCATCATCGCGCGTAATTATTTCGCGATTGCGGCACTTCCGCCACTCTCTCGCGCCTGTTACTTATCTACTTAACTCTTGGCTGCGTGCGCGTTCCTCTCGTCGTCGTCATCATCATCATTATCCCCATCACCATTAGCTCTTTGTCTCGGCTCGCTCGCAAACTTTAACCATTTACGAATGCCACTCGACAGTCAGCAATAAGAAACGAACGCAGCCGAATGAAGTTTGTCGCATTCGCTCTTCGGTCACATCATTTCTAATTATTTTTCTGCGCACAAATATTATGCGATGCGTGAAAATACGAATTTTATGCTTTCAAAGTCTTTGTTATTGCGAAGAACGATAAACGCATGGCGCAAGTATAATAATTATATGATAATAGCCTTTCGGACGCGGCGATGAAATTATTCATAATTATGCAAATGCCGCCCCTGTTCGCTGTACGCGGAACCTATACTTAGCGCAAGAGAGACGCACTTATTACGCCGTCGCTTCAGCGAGAGAATGATGGAGCGTGCGATTGTGAGCGAACATTCTAGGTTATTATTAGGAGGGTTGCCTAACTAGCTTGCGCATATGTTATTAATGATTCTTTTGTTTCATGCTTTCTTAATTTTTTATGACTATTGCTCGTAAGTGAAAAATCTTTGGAATGATTCCTCTAAAAATTATTTACAACAAAAGAAATGAAGTATAATTTAATTGAAAACAAAGCAGCGTATAATTGAATTTTTATGCCTCGCTTATAAGTACACAGTCGACTCGGTTGTAGTGGTCTGCAGTTAGCGTATTTAATTTGCATAAAATAATCATTTGTTTGCGCGGCGCGCGCATGCGTATATTAAAAAATAATTCATGTATGCGATGCGCATTTTTCATATTCTTGTTGCATGCATTTTACGTCACGTCTGCTTGCGCATAACAAGAAGTAGCACTCATCGAAAATTATATATGCACATGCATTAAACTACATCATACTTAGAAAATTTGATAATTCAATATCAAAGTACCCTGTATATTTAGAGCAATTGCTAATAATTACGTAATTACTAGACGAATAATTAGAACAAATAAGTAAGTAATTAATTAATAGTCAAGATAAAGTACAAAGAAACAAAGTCTTTGCTAGAATTTATTACTTTTTCATTTGCTTCTTTCACAAAGAAAAATATGATTTTAGCAACAGTAGTAATGAATTAATTAATTGCCGTTTCTCGACGAACAAGCACGATAAAGTTTCCCATAGACTGTGCGCGGCTGTCTGTTATTCTCGTCGTTCGGTTTCTTGGATTTCAACTTGTAATGCAATATGCATTGCGAACAAATTGCGCTTATTAATTACTTGCCTCATTGTGCATTATTTCATCGCGAGCGCGGCAATTACGTGTGAGTGCAATTCTATCAGGGCTTTTTAATTGAACAATTGCTCCAACGCTTATCATAATTTCTTATTAACTTGTCATCATTTTTCAGCAAGAAAAGCAAGAAAAATTCATTTCCCAAACTTCCTTTAAAAAAGTCATAAATTTGATAAACCGAGTGAATCAAAAACTAGCTGGTTGTTACTAAGCTACTTACAGTGGTACCTCGACAAACGAGATTAATTCGTTCGGAAAGCTTGCTCGTATTTCAAATCGCTCCTATCTCAAACCAATTTGCCTCATTGAAATCAATTGTAATGCCAACTGCGCCTCAAAACAAGTAATAAATGGAGATTTGCTTTGTGACCTAATAGTTTTGAATACAATGATTTTATCTCCAAATGTTTATGATCAATTTTGATTTCGATTAAAACATAATTATGTCAAAATGAAGACACTAATTACTATACAATATTATTTAATTAATTAATAAATTTATACATAATGAAATCTGAAGCATCTCAAAATTTGAATTTTGAAAATTGGTGTGGTAGTTTTTGAGATATAGCGATTTGTAAAAATAGGCGCCTCCTATGTTTGGGTACTCGTATGTCGAGGTACCACTGTATATCTTTTAAATTTGCACGAATTCTCGTTCTGAAAAACGTGCAAATCAAAGTCATAGCTTTGATAAACTGAGTAAGATTTTAAGTTATTTGCGATTGTGAACTAATTATTACTAGAATACATGTCTATTCCTTAATTTGCACGAATTAACGTCTTATCATAAGTCTAGAAAATCTTATCATAAGTTCTTATTAACTTGTCATAATCTTTCAGCAAGAAAATCAAAAAAAATTCATTTTCCCAAGTTTTCCCCGAAACAGTAGTTCGAAAATGCGAGGTTGTAATTCGTTGAACAGGTAGCAACATAATTTGACAATTTAGTATAAATTATTTTATAAACAAATAAACAATAAAGCCATTCGTTAAAATTAATAACAACATTAATAGTAATAAATCTCGCACTGCAAATACGAATACATACTTGTCCGTTCGGCAATTGTTTAAATTTTAATTCGCAATAAAATCAACGTTTAAATTTTAATCAACTGATAACTGCAGTCGCAATGCAACGAGCATAACAATACAGTCATCATCATCATCAACAGCATGTCATTGGAAACGCGCTTCGAACGTGTGTGTG
This sequence comes from Anaulacaspis nigra, assembly GCA_030264675.1. Lineage (NCBI taxonomy): Eukaryota > Metazoa > Arthropoda > Insecta > Coleoptera > Staphylinidae > Anaulacaspis > Anaulacaspis nigra. Next base: position 45,478 of record JARJDV010008366.1, on the reverse strand, counting down.
TGTGTGTGTTTGTGCGAATTGTGTTCGCAGAACGGCAGCAGCAGCAGCGGCAGCATATTTAAATAAACAAATAAATCCACGAGTGGCCGCGCATTTTGAAACAATCGAACGGCGGGGGCGGCACTCCGTTCGCTAAATAAACAATCAAACAAAGCGCAAACGATAATAATCATAGCAAATAAATCGCAATGTTGCTAAATGTTGTAATGGAATATTTAATAATTGCGTATTGTTTTGGCGTGTGTGTTTAACAATAGAATGTTATACATTATTTCAGTTATTTCTAGATGGAAAAAACGCACTATTCCATTTAACAATAACGCCAATATAGCGACAATGAACATATTTAATTAATTTTGGCATAATTTAAAGCAAACAATACATAATAATTAAAGCATGAAAAGTTTTTGAAAGGATAATTATTACGGTTCGCTTGCACATTAATCCAGTTATTGTTTGAATTACATGCGAAATGTGAATGAAATCGTCATCCGATTATAAAATTATAAAGTGCTTCTCACTCGTGCTCGTTTGCTTCGTAATCCATCAGTGAATGATGAAAAATGTTGATGCGAAATAAATACGTTTTATTAAATTGTGCAGCAAAACGGAAACAAATAAAACAAAAGCGTGCGCGCACCGCGCTTTGTAATTGAATTTAAATATTTAATTCCGCGCGGAACGAGCGCGTAAAAAACGAGTACGTATTAAATCGGCGAAATTGAAAATTAAAATTCGGCAACAACGGCGCGCTCATTGCGTGCTGATGCTCATAATAATTATAATTAGTAATCAAATTTGATTAAATTCACCATCGATTACGCGATTTTAATTACGTGCGTGTAGGCTTTTTTCGAATTTAATTACGTTCATTGATTTTCCCTCTTGCTGTTGCGATGATGAATGCGATATTTCATTTCAATTTTATTACGCCAAAATATTTATATTGCCTGTTATGGCTACTGCATTTTAATTGATAATTAATACTAAATCAGTTTTTATGTCATAGACAACACGTCATATATTTGGAAATCCAACAACTAAAATCTCGTTTGCGACAAACAAAAAACATGGCAACGTACTTACTAAATAACTGATTGTTATTGATAAGTTATTGATTTGATAATGAGTCGTCGATAAGCGGATCACTTGAACTATTTACGTTGTGCGCCTTGGTAAATATTACGTCTTGATGGGAGGGCATCATAATCATTATTGAATTGATCCATTAAGTACTTGATGCTTAAATAGAGTTGCGAAAGAACGAAAAATAAAGATATTTTGTATTTGTTCAAGTATTTAATCTAAAGTGCGACACTTGAACAATTCCGTACTTGCTGTGGGTATTACATACATCGTTGATTCACTCAGTGATTGATTGATTGATTGATCGATCGATCTATACATGGAAGATGCGCAATTCAATGACGAATATTTCTTTCATGATGAATTTCGTCGGTATTATAAGCGATGAAAGTTGACTAGTAAAAAATTCATATTTATTAATGAGCGAGCCGTGATCGGATCAAGTGTGAGTTGCAATTATTTAAATTCAAACCGGTTAATTAGGAAATAGCTACTTTATCGCATTTAGAATCACGTATCATGTAATCGTTAAGGTGATTAATTATTAAACGCGTTAATTGCTTTACAACTGAATATTTTGCTGCAAATAACCGAATGACTTGGCATTAAATAATTAATCGAATGAAACCTGGATGTGAGTAGTAGGTAACATTTACCGTCAGAAAGATTGGAAATTTATTTGCCATGTAAACAAAGTAATCAGGATTTAATTAAGTCTATTAATAAATCACGATATGAAAGGACGTTATGAAATTATTAAGTAGAAAAACCCAGTTATTGTACTTAATTATTTACTCGGTGAACACAATCAGATGGCGCACAATACGAAAAAAACTTTGAGACGCCAATGGACTTAATAGGTTTATCCATATCGCTTGCAACACATGCGTAATTTCACATTTGACTGAGTACGATGGATTAACGCCTTGCACACATTCTCCGCGCACTCAAATCTCGTGCAAATATAAATTTATTGCGTCGAACGCGCGTGCATTTGTGTTTTCATGTTTATGCAACCAAACACACATGCGCACACGCCTGCGTCATGTGCAAATTCACTGTCTCTCTTTTCAAATTTACCGTCGCATTTCTATTTGTTGATAATACAACAACGCATTTATACAGTTTCACAGGCAAATGCATTCGTTGCTCATTCCATGCGCATACAACAATACGCACGCAATTCAAGTATGTACGAGCATGGTAATGATTGGTGGTGTGTGTATTGTCTGTGAACATACGCGCGGATTGTTATGCGAAGGAACGTATTAAACTCATGCCCGCTGAGCGCGCTCTCGTACTTGATATTCGGTTAAATATTTACACAGGTTTTCCCTCAAACATTACATCAAACAATATATGTGCTTATAAATATATGGATATAACAACCGTTGGATACACACATTCCCTCGTCGTGTATACAATATTACAGACTGTGATGATGCTCTGTTTGTACTTTGCTTGTGTACATAGTTTGCGAGTATCTACTTATTTTCAATTCTTTTTGGAAAATTTCCAAGAATATTTATTTATACATTGAGCGACAATTTACTTGCGCTACTTGTTAATCTTATTTTTCAAACAATTCAAAGATAGAACCCCAGCTGAATGTTGGAGACAACTTAAGAAAATGGGAAATCTTAAAGCAAATAAATGTTGAGAAAAGTGAGTGTATGAAGAAAAATAAACGAATTAATGCAGGCGCAATTTTACGGTGCATTAGACAGAAGGTTTTATTTCAGAGCTTAGGTTGAGTGCCGGCGAAAATATCGAATGTCAGTTTTATGCTCGTATTCAAATAAAATTTACGAGCGCATTGCGCGCGCGCACGCGCAAATAAATCGCGAATGGGGTATATCTGTATCAATTCGCTGCGCGTTGTTTTAATTGTGTCATTAACTGGGGACGGCGCGGCGGCTGGAGAGCGTTCTCTATCATCATCATCGTTGTGTCGCTGTTGTCGTCGCTCGCAGCGAGAGCAACTTTGGCAGTGTCGGTGTTCATTCCAAGCCGTCATTATCATCATCTTCATCCAACAAGCTAAATTAGCAAATTATCGCAATTTAATTAATCTCGAGGGAGATTTAATACCATCCAACCTCCTTCGCTTTTCCATTTCATTTTTTAAAAGTACCAAAGCGAGATAGGGAGGCTATAAATGTTTCGAAAACATAAAATTACGTTTGTTACGGTTAAAATGAACTGTGTATTCATAATAACTGACACGTGACAAAATATGAACGAATTAATAAAGGAATTTGATAAAAATTTATGATATTTACCAAATCCACGGATAATTATGCATAATTCCTGGTTATTGTATATAATTTGCGCATTTATCACATTGACCGTAACATATCGCTACATAGTGAAATCTATAACTTGGTAAAAATTTATCATATTTTCCAAATTTACAGATGATTATGTAAAATTCCCGGTTATTATATATAATTTACGGATTTATCATATTGACCATAAGTTGTCGTTAGATACGAAAGTCGTTAATTTGATAAATTTGCTGAATTTGATACAAATTTATCATATTTACCAAATTCACAGATGATTATGCAGAATTCGCGATTATTATATATAATTTAGGGATTTATCATATTGACCATGAGACGTCGCTACATAAGAAAGTCGTTATATGTGACTTAAGATCGGCGACTGTAAACAAGAGATAAGCAAGTTCTCTAGATTAATTTCAGGGACTTTCAATTTGAAGTGGTCGTTATAGCGAAACGAGTGTTTATTGAAATCGTAGTTGCGAGTCGTTATAAATGAAACGCGGTATAATATTAAGCAAATGATTAAGATAATTTAACGCATCATAAAGCATTGTGAATGCACGTATTTAATAAGTGCACACACAGTGAACGCGCAACGAATTGAAAAAGCGCGCGTGAGAGAATGAAATTCATGAGTGATTGAGTTTAATGATTGGCGCGCTTGCGTCGGGCGCGCATTAAGACAATCGGCACAACACACTGAGTTGAAATTGAAGTCGTCATCGCATTTCGCGTGCGATTTGAGGAATATAATGCGCCAAGTGCCCGCCGCCGACGCTGCCGCCGCCGCGGAGATAATCGAGCGTGAAACGATACACGTTTGCGAAACCGGAATGGGAACGCGACGCGATCGTGTGCATGCCGTACGAAAAGAGCGCGTGAGTGACGAGGTGTGTGCGCAATCTAGCAGTGCAATGCAACACGCGATTATTGTTCGACACGAGCGGCAATGCGTCAATGTTCTATTCACAATTTCATTTCGACGATTTATTGTTGTTTTATTTAGATGCATGTTATGCCACTTTATATTCTAAAGATTTTCTTTTTCTTTTTTAATCGTTACACTATCTATCTTTAGAAAATTTAAATAAAAGAATTTATTATTTCTCCTCCTTAAATAATCGGATATTTTCGGGGGGATATGATTATTCAAAATTGTTGACTTCCCTGAAAAATTAAAATATTCCTTTTTTGTAGGGAATCATGTGGGAATCGCTGGTTTATATGGACTTGCTCTTAAACTTGTAGTGGTTTACAAGTTGGCTATGGTAGGAAGTGACGTGTTGTTTGGAGATTGAAAAAATAATCATTAATTTCAGTGGAATTGTATTGAACACATCTCCTGATAAAAAAAGCTTTTCAACATACGCATCTCCACAAACTATTTGGTAAATTTTAGCATTCCTAGAAGGATAAATTAATATTCTTCACATTTGTAATGTTCCAAAAAATTACCAAATTTCAGCTTCATAAATTATGAAATTTCTAGGAATAAAAATAGTTATAAATCTCTAATTCGGAAGGATACGGGTTCTGATTAGTGACATCCTTACACTTCGAAAAGGTAATAATAGATTGATTGTACATTAGTCCTTGAACCTTAGAAGGATAAAATCAATTACACATAACTATTTATTGATCTATTTAAACATTAGTCCTTTTACTTCGCTCATTATTTTATATCCATTATTTTTATTTTTTATATATTATTTTATATTTTTTTATTTTTTTATTTTTTATGATTATCAATATCTCACGTTGTATATATCCGATTACGACCCACTCGTTGGCAATAGAAAGAATAGCTTTCCTACTAGAAACATTTGCAAACAGTTTTGATTCAAGTTACTTCAGTTTTCTTTAAGATCGTGTCAAAGATGGACACACTTAGGGAGAAAATATACTATATTTTATCAAGTTACCGAACAAAATGGCAAAATTTACCTCACCTTTCGTAATATCGATTGATCACCGATGATGCTTCACCGCCTTCGGAAATATTAATAAACAACAAATAAAAATATTTCCATGATTGTCCATAAATAATCCATCGACTGCTCGTAACATTTAGTTTTTACTATTCAATGTCAAAGCATGAAGTGGCAATTAAAAAACGCGGTTGTGCTTTTAATTGGTTTAAGTTAATGCACTTAAATGGGATGTGTATTAATAAAATAAAACACTAACAAGCATAAACGTTTATAGTCAATATGTGTACGCGCACGGCGATTTAAAATAAATATAATTGTAAATAACGTCATAGTAATGAGACATATAAATGCAATTGCGCATGTGACCAAACTGAATGCGATCGAATAATATTCGCAGCAACACTAATAATAACAATAAAGCGAATAATAATAACATGCCATTGTGCCAACTTTGATTGCGAATTCGTTACGGTGGTCGCGCGATGCAGTGGCGGTGTGTGGCGGCGCAAAAACGTGTTGATCTTGCGCATGCGCGTGTGATTTACTACTTTTTGTTATCGTTGTGCACTTGTTGCTAAAATAAAATTGTCCACGCTAATTTATTGATGCATTCGCTTCAAACGCATCGACATTGCGGCCCGTAACGTGAAAAATCACAACGTAAAATTAACCAGTATTGTTATTTTGCAAATTATGCAAAACTTAGACCACCCAATATACGCAACAATACGCCCTCTCACGTCCATTTACGCTCGTAAATTATTTGTTTTGTTAATTGCTTCATTAAGGTGAGCTCCCACTCATTTACTTACACCTTCGCACTGCGTGCGCGTATGCGGCGAGAGAGAGCGAGAGAGATGATTTGAATAAAATGTGTAGGTTAATCAATTAGTGTGCTTATTCACTCACTCATTGCGCGCGTCTCGCGACCCAATATGTATGTTTGCATTGCGCGTGCACAATTTTATGCTTTTAAACCCTTTCGCGGCCGACTGCGCACGCGTATAAACACCAAACATCCGTTAATTGCGCTTCGAACATTTTTAATTAGTTTTTTGTGTTTGGCGTCGCACGTTTTTAATTACAAAAACTATGGCGTGTAATTGACATCCAGGGACGTCTCGCGGGAATTGGTGTGAACGCGTTGAAGGTGATTGTCACCTTGTAAAGTGAACCCTTTCGTGCTCGAAGCGTGTTAAGACCCTTGGGGGGACCGACAAATATGCCGTTGCGTTGCAAACAGCACTTGAACACCTTCTAATTATCTTCAAGAAGCTCGTTTCGCTTACAACAATCTCGCTTTTGTTTTGCTTTTACTCCATAAGTCATCGTATACAAAATTCCTCTCGTTTTTGAAAACCCTGTGCTTCCATTAACGCGGTGGATTTAGTATTGACAATCGTGCAAAAGCCATTTTATTCGATTGCCAACCATTAATAAGATAAGTCGGTTTTATTATTGAAGCTAAACGTGTGAAGGAAGGACTCGGTGTATAGAAAAAAGTGGAATATTGTAGTTGTTAAAGGTATATTCTAATCGGGTCTCTCATCCTTGCTTACATACGACAAGAAGGCATTGTTTAATCTACTTAAACGCTCCTTGTGCGCACGTTGTTGTTGGCCCAGTTACCATTCGCTAAGCGCTTGTTACGTTGCTATGGTAATTAAAACTACTTGCAGCAGCCGCGCCGCAATGAGATTGTTATGTTTGCAACGTAATTAAATGTAATCGTAGACAATGAATTTCCCAAATGAACATGGCGAAATAATTTTAGGTTAGGTATTTTCAAATGGAAATAAATAATCCAACCCTGGTAGGAATCTATTCAAGCATAGCCTACTTGTGCATGCGCTTGGCTGAGTGAGGCTTAGAGATTAACTCGATGCAGCTGAAACTCAATAGCACACACTAAGTATCTTGCTGCTTGTCTTGTTTCTTTAATAGACACGACAATTACAACGCTAATATCAGGCGTACGTATGTGCACTTACTTAGTCGCATACCAATTACGTATACTTGATTTCTCTGCGTTTTGCGTGGATGTTGAACGCGAATTATAAACGCATTAAAATAGCGTTGGAAGCGAATAACGGAGTGCGAATGCAATCAATGCCAGTGGCAATTTGCCAATAAATTCCATAAGTAATCATCATTTACTTATCACTTGGCTCGCTGCGCTACACTAAAAGGTGAAGCGTTCGCTAATTGCGCCTGCATAAGGCGTGCGTTCGCTCGAAAAAAAGACGTACAAGGAGAGCTCTAAAGCTATTTGATTCTATCCTATTAGGCAACGTGCTTCGGCAATTTAGTTTAACGAAACAGACTTTCTAGGAGAATGTTTGCTACGTGAAATATTTCCACTTTGGGGTGAAAAACGATTTAGAATTTTGCAAACATCTCTGTAAATTGATTAGTGTCGAATGTTAAATGTGTTTTTCTTGGAAGAATGTCCAAAGCCCGGTATTTACATTTATTTGTACAAATCAGAATCAGAATACAAAGGCGAAGAGGAGCGAATAGAAAGGACACAAATTTATTTATTAGGGGCTGAATGTGCCTGAGCACGAATGGCAAAAACTTTGTGGAAACGAGCGAGCGTAAAAGCAGTGAGTGAAGCGACGCGATGGTCATCATGTGATGGCTTTTTTCCTTCTTGGAAGCGGCCATCGAGAGGCAAACGGCATCATAATGTCTATGAGAGACCTGTTTTTGTGTTCAATTCTGGTAGTTCTTCTTCTTCTTCTTCTGCTTCTTCAGCTTGTTCTCGTCAACTAAATAAATGCCTGTTGAATATATCTCTGCTATTTCAATTTCGATAATAGCGTCATTTATAATTTCCATTTACGAAAACGGCTTATTGATTGATTACGTTCGATTTAATGATCGTAATCATAAAATTTCATTTGCTATTATCATGTAGTAGATAATTCCCCCTCGTGAGGCAAAGATGGGTTTGGAATTATTTAAATTATTGTAGAACTTGCGGGCGGGTTACGGTTATCCTTACTCAAACTGTACGATGAGGGTTTCTCTCCCCTCCCAGCCACCCCTTTACCCAACTCACCCGCCCGGCCGAAGCCAGTCAACATTCATAGTTGTCTGCTAACACCACTTAGGTTGCGCACCGAAGTAAATGTGGTTGCATAATTCAGAATTTAGTTGATGATGGCTTAGCCTTCCACATCATTCCGCGTCATCACTTTGAGTGTGTGAGTGTGTGTGGGTTTGCGATATTTATGTAAATGCATATGAATTCGCATATTTGATAGATATGGTGGATATCTGCGGCTGTGTGCGTATATGTGAAGAGGGTGGCAATCAAAACGTATAAAATCAATAATGAGCCGGCAGTCGGGTTAATTAATTTGCTTAATTATTCATACACTCGTGCGACGCCAAACCACCCCTACTTGCGAAAAGGAAAATTATCGGTGACAATCACAATTCTATCGGGAAGGGGAGGAGAACAAGCCACCCCTAGGTTAAAATGCGGTTTTAACGTTTGGGGATTTGACGTTTATGAAAATTAACTGAATTGATTTCTCTGTGATATCACAACATCCTGTAGAGTGTCATGGATGTGTATTTGGACTGTTTGTGTTTATCTGCGCATGGTGTTTATCGTTTTATTTGAGCTTTTAGTCACAAAAGCGTCTTTATTTGTCCTCCTGCCGCCGCCAGTGTTACTGCCACTGCCGACGGTGCTGCTCCCTTGCGACGTGCGTATGTGTGCTTAGTCCTTGTGCGTCTTGCGTGTTGATCTCATTCTCCCGTCGGCAGGCATCATTACCACTGTTGCCACACTACACACTTGCCGCCTCCGTTCTGCCACTGTCAACCTGCGTCGTGTTTGCACTCGTATCTGGCGTCTCGGAGCGCGGGTGTGAGTGAGTGAGTAGTCGTTAGGATAACAGTCAAGATGGAAGGACTCAACAAGGAGTCGCACTCGACGCGGAGGCGGCAAGCGTCGGATGTTCAACGAACCGTCTAACGTTACGGTTACATTGCGTCCTCCTGCCACCCTCCTCCGCTACCACTGCCGCCGCCGCCGCCGCTGATGTTGCACATAAACGATTCGCCCAACAATATAATATGTATACATTTATACATTTCACAGGGTGTATCCAGAATTTTCTTACAAGTTTTAATCGAATATTCATTCAACTTACTTTCGTGTACATTTTCATCTCTCTCTCGTGTCCTTTTTTGTGCTCATTTTTGTTGCTTGGTTTTCTTAGCAAGCGAGCGTAGACGTTATTTGATATCCTGCGCTATGAAGATATCCAGCATGTTTTTGTCAACTCGTTGGATATCCTTTGACGTCGGGATTGCTGCGTTATCCTCAAGGACTTGTTTTTCTTCTCGGCTCGTTTGAAAAGAAGACGACACATAAGCTGCTCTTCCACTGCGTTCATAAACTTTTATTTTTATCCCCTTAATCCCCCCCGGACTATTTCTTCCCTCTTTCGCGCACATAAAAACTAGAAGCAATGCGAACGAGGAAAAAAAGGATAAGATAATTATCCTTTCATGAGAAAGTAATTAAATCATTTTCATAATCATAATTTAGCGCTCCCCCTTCGTGCTTCCATAATTGTCCTTTCAATTTCCATCTTGGCGCAACGTAAATATATCTTCAACTTTTCCGCCTCGTCCTTTTATTTGCTCAGCTTTTCCCTTTTTTCCATCACGATCCTTGTCGGCGCGCACAATACGCTTAAACATCGCCTCCCCCAAAGAAGATTCGCGCCAAGTTTTCCCTTTTCGTCCGGAAAGTGGAGAATCTTTGGGACATTTTCATTCCCACTGGGGGGAAGTGAGACAGCGAAGGATTGGGCAGGAGAGGGCGGGGAACGGAAGCCCTTCCGTCTCGTTCGCAGACGCTCAACGACGTCTTCTGTGCGAAGCGCGGAAACGAATCGCATAACAAGCGAACTGGGAAACGAATTCTACGTCGCGTCGCGTCGCGGCGGCGGCGGCGGCAGTAGCAGCATGGGTAAAATCCTCTTTGGGTAACTCGGAAGAGGGTGAGGAACGGCTTCAGGGAGCGCATTTTGCGGAAAGTCATCACTGACGTTACTTGTATACAGGGTGTTTTTCAAATAATACATCAAAAACTTAATATTTTCTTATCACTTTCTACTATTTTCAACATCTTTCAGAGTTCTTTTCGCGTATCCATAAGATGATAAAGTAAAATTGTAAAAGTTGTAGCCGGTTGTGTATTTGAAGATCTCGAGTCCACGTGGAGTAGACGCGGAGATGTCAGACGGCGCACGAAAGGACCAATGAACGTCTTCGGTATCGCGTTGTCGTCGTCTCGGTGCGCCAGTTACTTAAGGGATAAAGAACCGCAAGTCGAACGAGGCCGAAGAACATATCGGTCCTTTGCTCGCGCGCGTCGACACGTCCTGCTCGCCGCCGACGTTGCTGCTGTTGAAGATGAAGAGCGCATGCAGCTTGAATGCGTCTTGTAGTTTCCGCGGCGCGAGGAGGCGGCGGAGACGAAGGAGGCCATGCGAGAGCTCGTGTAGAACAGCAATCTATCGACTTCTTCGTGCCGCGCTCGTGTTCGCTCCTTCGTTTTTTAACCACCGCGTGTGTGCGCGCGCGCCAGCAACAACACATTGTCGTCGTCGTCATCGTCGTTGTCGTTGTTGTTGGTTTGTTTGCGCGCGCACGCAAACACCTCGTGTTTTATTTGTAAGTTTTTCATATGTTTTGCGTCATTCTCCGCTTGCTTTTATTTCGTCTCGCCCAGACGATGGGAATAGCGATCTCGAGTTGTTTAACTAAAACAAAATGTGTTTGCCTGATGGACGTCAGAGTAGCAGCCAGCAGAAGCAGAAACTATCGCGGTCTTTTTAATTATTTTTGCGCGCTTTTGTTCAACTTCCGCGCGCGCGCGTTTTCATCATGCACGAAGGAGTAGTTATTGAAATGCAAATTTTTTGCCGCATGCGCACGAAACGTGAAAATATCAGCGGCGCCCTATAAAGGGAAACGAGTGTGGGGCGGCACAGTGAAAAGGTTCATTTGTTTCTTTCATTTTTCGTTTCATTTATGTATTCAACATTCAAATTTCACTGCTTGCCGCCTCCATCGCCGCTCGCCGCCAGACGTATATTTGAGTGTAGTGCACTACACTTTTATTCGTTTTTCCTTCCGGAAATGAATACATTAGAATATTAACTAGCGCACAGAATGTAGATACTTATTACGTTCAGGCCTGGATTTAGGATGTTTGTGGGGGACGAAGCGGGGGTGACAGTAAATATTTCCACAAATCGAATAATCAAAATATGTATATCCGTTCGCTTGCGAGCGAAGAGCGAGAATTTATTGGCATTCAGGGAGAAACTTTTTGAGCAGTGCGTTTGCTGCTTTCAAATTTACGAAAAGTCACGAGTGCGAGAGAAACATGCGCATTGTGAATGAATGAGGTGAAGCGAGAGGGGCGCGCGAAAAGTTATCGGTGAGCGTACGGAATAATCCAATTCGAAATCGTATTCGTTGCGCGCCCGCCTTCGTCTTCTTCGTCTGCGTCGGCGTTCTTTTTGCAATTCGCTCGTTTCGTATTCTTTTCCTGAAGTGGATTCCGCCCGGCGACAGCGCGCGTTGACTTACATCTACAAACGAGCCCTTGTCTCTCTCGCCTTTGCCGCCCCCCTTTTACGTATGCGTCCCCGCAAGTTGGCGTTCGCAAAATCGCCGATTGAGTTGGAAGGAGCGAACGCACTGTTTGAATTTCAAACCAGTAGCACTTGATATACAGGACCCTTCAAAATTGTCGAAGAAATGTCGAAGAAATAGAAATAAAAGTTTTCGCGATTTGAAACACCCTGTATGAGCGGCAAATGGTTTGAAAGTCGAATGAAGCCATACGTACACATTGCGCATGAGCAGTGAACGCATGCGAACGGAATACGAAATTAATTTTAAAGATTTACAACAACCCCGAAGTGGACGCGAAGCGTTGGTGGCAGCGGCGGCGGCGACGGCAGTGGTATTGGCGGCGGTGGTGGCGGAATGAGCCGCGTCGTCCAAACCGCACGCGAGCACTCAACACATCTCCGTGTTCGCGCATATTGCACTCATACGCGCGCAGCTCCAGAGGGCGCTAAACGAATGCTTGAAGAATTTCTTCCGGAAAAGCGGAAAGCGGAAAAAGGAGAAAGAGAGATGGAAATGACGGGCTATGTAAATGCAAAATCCAGAGTGCGCCCTTTACGAATGCATAATGAAAAAGCTGTTTGCTTAAATTTTTGCGAATGTTGTTTAAAATTTGCCCTGCGGATTATACACGTTTGCAATTCTTTTTGAAAATGCTCGCCGCTCGAAATAACCGGAATAATTTTGTGAGCAAACATGCGCGTCAAAGTCAATTATGAATGGGGGGCTCGACCGCCCTCATCGCAAATCGATAACAAAGTGTTGAATTGCACTCGCATTTGGCAAATACGGCAACATGTGTAATTATAGGTTATGTTTCCGATATGGCAAGCGAGAATACATATTTGCGCGTTGTCGTCTCGTCGACCGGCGAATTACAAATGTAATTGTCGCTGTTAAAGCGCGCCACACGTTGTTGTAGGGCGTTTAAATTTTATATTTATCGACTCGTGCACGTGCACCATGCATGAAAGTGACTGTGCAAAGACAGACAGAGATAGTTACGTACGGCGTGCGAGCAGCCCCGAGAGGGATGGAGGAACACGCGTTTGGGGTGTCGTCCCACAGTGCATTGCGCCGCGCAAAACGACGACGTTTAAAATATTGCATCGTTAAATTTTATGGTGTCGGCCTCAACGCGCGCGCGTTCTCTGCTCAGCACGCACACACTCATTCCATGTTGAACATAGGTGTCGTTTCAGCCAACGCTGAAACACTAAAAACACTAAAAAACACTGATGAGTATTTTGCGCCTAACACGTAGGCTTTCTTTAATGCATGCGCATTCATAATCAAAATCTTCGGAGGTCGGGTCTTTATGGCCTTCGCCTTTTTTACCTACGTACAGTAGCATAATAGCAATTGAAAATTTGTTTTTGAAATTCAAGTCGTAAAAATATTCCGGGAACAAATAAACGAAGAAATATACGCATTAAAATTAAACGGGATAAAGGAAAAGCAAATACAAAACAGTTAAACATGCCACCCCCGTATGGTTTTTCTGATGTGCGCGCGCGGGGGTGGCTCGAATAAAAATGCGCTCGCGCGCTGTGGCGGCGCGTACTAAGTAATCGATAAATCCAGACTAATTCCGAGCTTATTGCTCCACTGCTGCCGTCGCCGTCGCCGCCCCGCATTGTTCTCTCTTGTGCTTATACTTTTCGCAGGCGCGCGCGCGGGTACGCCGCAGACCGCCGCCCGCGCTTCGATCGGCAAATAGAGAGCGCGCGCGCCTCACACCCCAGCGGGTGGAGTGGCAGTAAAGCGACGGCATTTAGATAGCATTTACAACATCTCGCTTTCCACTTACACTCGCCGAGCGGAGTGCTGCGGTGCCCCCAACACCACCACCATCACCGCCGCCGCCGCCTCACACCATCGCGCCGCGCTCTATAAGCCTCGCACATTGTACGGCGGCGGCGGCGCGGATGCTTGTGTTTCGCTCGAATACACATTGACGCAATTTTGTTTTCTCTTTTTAACGCGCTCCGCATTTTCGTGTTCGGGTATCATAGGGTCTTTACTAAGCATTATAGTCTTATCATTTATACAGGGTGTCGCCACAAAAATATTCTCCGAACAATTATTTTGCTTTCGTGCAATGATAAAAACATTTTTTGAAATTCGCTTCGTAACATTATCACCCTGTAGAATGGTGTGTATTTTTATTGCATGAAAGGACGAAAGCACGCGCGAGGAGCGCACAAAACGGGACGAGTCCTGTCTAGCCCATTACTCTCTTCAACAGTCCACTAACTGCATGGCGCACGCGCGCGCTCGCGCAAGCAACATTTTCATCCTCGGTTCTTTATTACGTCGACAATGCGCCCCCCGCATTCACACACACTATCGCGCGAAGCAAAGATGTAGTAAGCCAGGAGGATAGATATAAAGCCGGGGGTTGTAAATCGCATTCGCGCAGCTCGCCCACTGCGATTCTTACGGCTCCGTGGAGCATAAAAGACGGCGGCGGCGGCAAGGACGAAAAAGGTTGCCGGCCAACACTCAACATTCAACCCTCGTCAGCAATCATTTCATCCTCTTCCTTCCTGCTCGCGTCCCCCTGCGTCGTCTCACCCTCGTGCGCATAGTTGAGCCGTCACATTAACCCATATGCGATAAATCAAGTGGAAAATGCGGAAAATATTAAACGAGCGAACGAACGGTTCCCGGAAGCGGAAGTCGCGCAAGGAATTAACGCGAGGAGAGGGATTTTTATGGATTGCCCGAGTGAGACGGCAACTCCGCCCAACTTGACGTAATGAAAATGTAGGCCGAAAGCCAGAAATGATTATAGATTTTTCAATTTGTAAAATCACAATCTCGTCCACGTTTAATGTACATATATCATGCAAGTTTATCTTTGATAATGATATCGAACATTAAGCAGCCGTGTTACTGTTGTTGTTGCTATTAAGTGGGTGTATTGTACTCAGCCGTGTTTCGTCACATCCTTGTTGTACACTTAACACACACGCATACAAAGCACTCCTGCTTAAGTGTGTGTACACGGGTGCGTGCGAGTGTGTGTCGGGCGGTTGGCCACTCGCCGGCCGAGCAATGTCGTTCGCCGGGTTTAATGCGATGGCGTGGCGGGCGCGATCATTAATTAAGTAGGAA
This sequence comes from Anaulacaspis nigra, assembly GCA_030264675.1. Taxonomy (NCBI): domain Eukaryota; kingdom Metazoa; phylum Arthropoda; class Insecta; order Coleoptera; family Staphylinidae; genus Anaulacaspis; species Anaulacaspis nigra. Next base: position 30,381 of record JARJDV010008366.1, on the reverse strand, counting down.
GCAGTTACAACTCTGGTCGAGTGCTCGCCTGCCACCAGCAGCAGCAAACAAGCCGAAACTCGTTCTTCCCCTGCTTCGCCTTACACGCGTGCAACTAGCAGAATTCGTATGCAAGTGCTTTACGTGCATGTGTTGACAACGTCTCGTCGGCAACGCCGCCTTTGCTGCCGCTCTCAAGGGGCGGGCGCGTTTCAAGTACACGACGTGATGGTACTTAAAACAAGTGAGACGTCTGAATGGATTTTTGTAATTAATAAATATACAGGATGTTGCACGCAGCCACCGTAGTAATTGGCATCCATTTATTTAAGATAATTAATTAGAGCGCTTTTTAAGATTGAAATCGAGCACTTTCGAGAATTATGCTTGCAATGATAATGATCACGATTATTAACCGACGCGTCCGTCCCCGAAAAGTTAATGGAGGAATTCGGTTTTGATGCGCACGGCTTTTAATTAAATCAAAATGTAGCCAACTTTGCGCGCGCGATGAGGATTTAATGAGTGAGCACTCAATCAGCGGTTGCCGATGATTATGATGATACACACACTTTCACCACATATCCACACACGCAAACACTCGTGCATGTATGATTGGAAGCTCTAAAAGCCAAAACACATTTCCATTCGTACGCGAAGGGTATAGACAGAGGCGTATCAATAAAGTGAACACGACATTATGATTGAATTCGACGATATTTACGTATGCATGAAGCTAAATGGATCTGCCATTTGAATGATCATGACGTATGACGCGTTTATGTATCATGCATGCCATCCGGAATAATTTTCGATATGATTCATTCACATTGCCAGCAGTCAAACCAAAACAAGCATCTATCCAGCACTTTGATGATGTGAATTAATTACCTTTTATTATTACAAGTTTAATTTTTTCATGTTTTAAGTGAAATGTTAATTCATTTTCCATATTTACACATATACAGGGTGTCCCAACTATTTTGCACCATTGTATTTTTAAAACGGCCATTGGAGTCAGTTAAATCATGTAACATGGAATGGTCCGTCAGTGCCTTTGGTGGCATGTTAATTCCAATACAAGAACGCCAATGGTACACGATTGCTGACACACCGTGCACTTAAATATCAATCCGTATTCCATACTAATATGCAGGGTGTCCCAACTATTCTGCACCATTGGACTTTAGAAATAAACACTAAATCATTTATATTCCTATTCACCAGCAAGAGCGCTGATGAGTATACTTGCATCTAGCTACTATGCCAGTTGGAATACCCATGTGTGCCTTTTGTGCCACATCACTATGTAAAGCAAATTCCAACTCTACAACATTAAAAAAGGCATGAATACATATAAGTTATTTCATAAAAACTTATTCAAATAAGTTTGATCGCCATTTCCTATGGTGCACGATTGCTGGGACACCGTGTATTTTGTCTTTTTTTTGAGAATCCTCATACACGGAAATAGAACGAAAGTCCTTTTTTTTATATATGTATTTCCTTATCCTTTGTTTTGTTCGTTCACGAATGAGGAAAAAGACGAAACAAATCCGCATAATGGATGTTTTGTTTAATCGCGCAAAACAATTGGAAACTGCGGTAGTGGGAGAGCGAGTTGTTTGGAGGCCTGAAAAATGAACAAAAGGAAAACACAAAAGCTCGCGCAAACGTCCTTCTTCTATTCATACATGATTTTAGTGCGGCGGCGAGCAGCGTGTCATGTTATACATTGTTCACTTTAGTGTATGAAGCTCGCGGAGAGAAACACGTACGGAGCGTAGAACGAGATGTAACGTTTCGTTTTATTTGTTTTGCGAATGCGCTCGTCGGCTGTTTGTTGCCGTCGAGAGTCGGCCGCGCGGCCGGTGAGTTGTTGCGGTCGTCCGCACGATGTTATGCATTGTTGTTTTGTTGCGTTCTTCGGCGCACTCGCGCTGGCTGCTTACTGTTCTTTGGTAGCGTGCTTCTGCGCGCGTTCGTTTTTTGTTGTTTCGTTTGTTTTGTTGCCTGCAACGCGAAAGATTTACCGCACGCCCAACTCCATTACCCACATGCTACATACTTGCTCGCGCGCATTGCGAACAATGGTCACGAAGCGTTTTTGCGAAACTGAAATTTCTATATGGCGACATCGTCGTCGTCGTCGTTTGAATGCATATTATCTTGATGTTATGTTGAATCAACATCGCCATCACATTTCGGTTTATTCCTAGCGCGCGCGCGAGCGCTCACAGAGAGTGCATTTACATATAGCAGGCATAAAATGGTCATGCGTCGGATCGGAGATAGCGTGAAACGGTATAAACCGTATAAAAAGCACTAATAAGATAAGTGCCGTGCACATCGCATTGCACTGGCCACGCAAAGCGCGTTTATTTATATTGAAATATCGTGTTGCGCCGTTTAATTGCAGTTTATGCGGCGTCATTCAATAATAATAGATGCGCGGTGTGTTAGCGTTAACATTTATAAAGCTGTCGGCAGCCCGCATCGCGATGCACGTGAATGAATGACAAGCGCGACCATTAGCCATTATGGTTTATTCAGTCACTCACTTTGCTCATCGCACACACACGCCGACACATCTCTTATAGTCACCTCATGGCTAATCGAGAATTTTCCTTTTTCTCTTTGTGAGCATAAACGCTTTATGAAATTTGAAGCGGTTAATGTGCGCAATCGTTCGGGTAAACGATCGCTGAGGTGTTTAACACCCTTGCTGAAAGTGTCAGAGATGCGATAGTCATTGACCACTAGTGGTTCGCACTTCGGGCATGCCCGCAACCACCTATCTGCTCATTAGCTGGTTGCGCCACAAACAAACCGACAAGCGTTCGCTCGCTCGTTGGCTGCGCGCACTCTATCAACATTAAATTAACCGGTCGAGGCATTAGTCGGAGGCGGCTGCACACACCGCAGCGATGCGCGGCAATAATGCACCACATCACATGCGCGATGATTACATTTCAACAAGTTTGATTGACTCGCAGCGCATTGTATTACCATTATGATATCACGCCAACAATAACAACACGCATGACAAGCCTGATGTGTTTCGATTATGATTGACATCGATTTACTTCGCGACAATATGCATATTTGCCCGAGGGAACGCATTCGCCGGACAACGCCGAGGGTTAAATGGACGATTAATCCAACAATGCGAAACCAACTCAATGTCATGATTCAACCTTTATTAACGATGTGCGGTTAAAGAATAAAACTTTACGTCAAACACTAGAGCACATGATGAAGATGATAGATGAAGCAAACGAAGTAAATTAGTAATAATAAGAAACAACAAAATGAATAAAATATAAAATGGCGAATGAAAAGCACGATTCGATTCATTATCATAAACGAGAATTTGATGAATGCTACTTGTATACATGTATGGCGCGATCTGCGAATTCCTGACGACCAGAGTTCCTCGTTATTTGTTGTTGGTGTGACTGCTGTTATTATTCTTCTGGAGTGCATACTTGATGCAAATGGATGGTTGCACTTGAAGGTGCATCATTTTCATATGATCACCCTCGCGGCATTGGTGCTGGTTGCTCCCTGCGCTCCATGGAGTACGCATTCACCTCCCTTTGCTTTTCGACGCCGACTTTTTCCACTTCGCGTAGAACTCGCTGATTAATTCAATATTGACGCCGGCCGATTGTGCCAACCCCACATAACTCACTTCGCGTGCTTCGTTCGCCTGCAGCGCGCTCGCTTCGCCAACGAGTAGCGTAACCATATTACTTCCGTTCTTCTCCTGCTCGGCCAAGTAGTGGCAACATTCGATGATCTGTATGTAAACGTGCGCCTCCTTATCCTTCTTTTTCGGGTACTTGATCAGCGGCAGCGGGAGCTTCTCTTGGTGGCGTTGCGGCCGAAAGAATCGGTTTCCTTGTCTGAATTGCGATTCCAACCATCGTATTGCTTCGCGCGCTTCCGACTTGATTTTCTTCTGGTCATCCAGCGCACAAAGAACTGCAAAATGCAGGGTGAAAGGTTAATCAATTACGAACGCAAAGCAGCGGCGAGCCTAAATTACCTGCGGTCGGAACTAAAATTAGGAATTTCCGCGAGTAGACGAGATGCTTGACCATTGCCATGTGCTTGATCAGCGCGTCGACATCGACGACGAGATACGGCGAGAGGGACATCTTACCCTTGACACGACTCTCCAAGTCGCGTACCTCGGCGGCAAGCCACAATTGTCCCATGTGCTTCATTAATTGGCGCTTCGTTTCGCGCTCGTGCTTATTCATTTTCGTGTTTGTGCCATTGTTGTTATTGTTGTTGGTAGCTGCTGCTGCTGGAGTGGCAGCGGTGGCGTTTGCGATGACGTTGGAGGATGAGGCCGCACCGCCGCCCAGATTATTGCTGCTGTTCGTGCTGTTGCTCGCATTCTCCACCGCCGCGTCGTACGCTTCCTGCGAATACAAAACGAATAAACAAACACACGCGCATACGTACAGTGGGAGCATGGCACAAAAAGGGTTTTATCTAATCAAGTTTAGCGCACATCCTCTCGAAAACAATTCCGAACCGCAAACAGCGTGCATTTTCCAAGCTGTGCTCAGCTGGCATTCCCGAACACGGCCCAACGCAGGGGGGAGGCGAGCGCTGTATGTGCGGCGGCTGTGGTTGTGGTTACATGAAAATTTGTCCCGCTCCGAGTTGGAAAACAAAGAAACGAGAAACTGCCAGATAAACTACCGTTGAGAATGAATTCGAATATACTGAACTTTATGGAAAAAAAATTGTTATTCCCTGTATTCAAGCTAAAAATTCTGCATATAAAAGTGCTACGAGAACGCTCAGTGTAATACTAAATAAAGCAAAAAAGGAACGTGTAGCCCACTTGGAAATTTTTAATGTTTATCGGATTAGAAAGGGCTCTCACGCGCGCTCTTTGTGCCCGCCATCGCCACCCCCACGGTTAAATTATTCAATTTCGTCCTTTCCACGCGCGCGCGCCCGCGTTGATTTTTGCATGGAGCACAAGCATCTATCGCAAGCGTCGGCGGCGGCTGTGGCGGTGGTCGATCCGCCTGCCCCTCGCCCACGCTCGCAAAGCGTAAAGTTCCAACTCGTGCTCCGCTTGCCGAGCAAATGACGGCAACATAACTATTTCAGCTTTACAAGAGTGCCGTCGTGCACGCACTCATACTAATTCAACACGTCGCGCGCTTGGCGTGTGGGGTCGGTATTTAGTGTTCGGAAACAGGCTTTACCGCCACTCGGCTGCCGCCACCCCCTTTGGCATGGCACCGTGTTACCGGGAGCTTGTCTTAATTAAACAAAGCGGGTCGCGTCGGCTCTACAAACCGGAAGTAATGTAATTACGCGCATTTCGTGAAAATTGCCTCTGAAATCGCACCAGACTCATTTGCATCTATATGGGAATCCGAGCTCGGTGACGCTGGCATTCGTGTGTGCAGAGGGCGGCGGCAATAGAAACAGCTCGAAGCGCGTACACACAACACGGAAAATTGGAGTAACGCGTTTCGTACGACACATGAGTGAACAATACAAGACATGCATATCCAATGTGGCGTTTCTGACATTTGCCTCCGATTTTATTCACGTTCGAATAAATATTATCATCGTTTCGTTTCCAGTGCGTACAAAATACTACAAAAAATTGTCGCTCAAACACATTGTATATTTGTTGAACTAATCCCTAATCTAGCCAAAACGCGAAGTAAATATGTACGTTCATCCAATTAGTCATCAAACAATAAACACATTGCATCCAAGCGTGAGGAAATAATAACAAGTTTATACTAACCAAATCCTCAATGGTTGTCGGAGAGACATCCTCATCAATCCCGCCGTGCTTATCGACGCTAAAGTAGCGTGTCTTCTCGTCGTAGGCGACTCCCGTCGCCGGATGCGTGGCGAGAAATCTTCCGAACGCAACGATCCGTTTGATCCGTATTATCACTTCGTCCTCGGTGCGAATGGTGGAACGTGCAAAACGCTCCCATTCGAGTCCCGCTTGCCCGCCGTCGCTTATCACCTCCATTCCCTTGAGCAGCACGTCCTCGCTGAGCGGGACCGCCGCCGTGTCGAGTTTTTGCGCGCATTTCAATTTCCGGTAATCGATATTTATTAAATTGAATAAGTACGCTAGTTGAACGAACAGCGAACGTGTACTTTTCCCGCAACTGCGCAGCACGTCGATGTCGGTCTGCAGCCAATTGGAGAGGATCTTGACACTCTGCAAGTACATCTCTTCGCTGAGAATGTCGAGCATATCCTTAACGTCAATCTGCCTCATCTTGCCAATCACTTCGCGCATGACATCTTTGCTGCGCTTCGTCTCCTCGTCCTCTTCGATGACAATATCTTCATCATCATCGTCGTCGTCCTCGTCGGATGATGACGACGAGACGGGCAAATCAATGGGACTTCTGCCTTCTTCGTCGTCCTCCTCGCTTTGCGACTCGTCCAACTCGATTTCGGAATCACTCTCGTCGTCACTGTTTGCCGGTAGTTTCTTGCGACGTCGCATGAACAGTTTCTTCTTGATTTTTTTGCTTTCCTGCAGCGGGAAATTCAATATCGACTCCTGAATACGGCTCGTTATATGCTGCACCAGCTGCGAGTAGACGGCGAGCGTGAATGCGATCACATTCGACAATTGGTGCGAATTATTCGTGCGCTGCAGTTTCGTGATGCACTGCAAGCAGATGACAATCATCTTAAATATCATATCGCTTGTGAGAAACGCTGTCGATGTAACGGATTCTGTGTCCGTGTTATCCCCGTTCTGCGAGCCCCCGCTATCGCTGGCAATGGGCCGCATGAGCGACAAGCATTCTTGTAGATCCACATTCGTCTGGTGACAAAGGTCATAGATATGGGGTATTTTCTTATTGAAAAACCACACATCAGCAAGTAGGAGAAATCGTGCTACGAAGAGTCGCACTTGCTCGGTGGGTTCTAATTGAATAATGCAATCCGTGGTGCCATCTTGCGGTGCATCAACGGGCAATTGTTCCAAATACTGCGCGTTCTTCTCGAACAATCTATGCAAATTATTCTCGCTGCCCTCGAACGGGTGCTTTGACATGATGCACTGAACATAGTGATAAGTGCCATCAAGTTGCTGATTTAGTGAAGAAGCCAATGTGCCCATCTGGTTGTGGGGCATGCCATAGTCGGGTTTTAATAGTAGCGCTTGTGAATAGTATCGTATCGCTAAATTCGGATCCCAGTTTGGATAAATTTCCAATTTGTATCTGCACAAATCACCCAAATAGATTAATGATCTATGGATAGATGACAGTACCCATTCTTGTAATTCCACACTTGTTTCTGCATTTGTATTGTTGATAATGTAGAAGTCAAATGCTTTGTCATAGGATACCTCAAAGTCTGTTTGGAGTCTTGATATGTAGTGATGGTAGTGACCAATACCAGCATTGATATGATTGATCATTGCTGATTTTTCTTCCACATTGTACTCCAACTTTTTGAGTCGTTTTGCTGTTGCAATTACATCGTAGTATGCTTTACGCCACAGCAGTTCCTCAGCTTTAAGCCCAAATAATAATGGCTCAGCAAATATAAGGCGTTCTGAGTATTCCTGCAGCTTGCTGCGATGGATTTGTATAGCCGGTAGAAATAGATCGCGGATTTGATTCGCGCATCCTCTGGCATCGTCCAGAATTTTCACGCGATCGCTGATTAGGCTGAAATTTGTAACAATTGTCATCAAGGTTTGTATTACATTTTCAGGTTATGTAACATGTGCTTTTGGACTTGCACCATATCTACAGTGGACTGCGGACCAATGTAAATTCGTATGGGGTAACTTACCGATATATTTTTTTGGCTTTTTCCTGCGCCTCTTGAACGTGGTGATTATTAAGGTTATTAATTTTCTTCATTTCCACATTATTCCACATCACATCTTTCACAAATATTTCCTACCTCGGTCAAGAAGAATTTATGTACATTATGTTCACATTCCTGCTCAGTTTCAATTCCGCCCCGTGCAACTTCGAGCTCATTGTTCTATCATGGTTCGAATTTATTTGCTTTATATATCTCGCGACCATCACAATTTCGCTTATCGCCTCGCAATCGTATGCTGCCTGCATGCGTTGCGCGCCGTATGTAGTAGGAGACCTTGCCGCATTCTAGAATTTTCCCTCCTTTTGCATCTAATTGCGCAAAAAACGTTACTTAATGATTTTATTATAAGAAAAATACCAATTGCAAGCCTTTCTGCCGTCAAATTATTGTTCCGATAAAAATAATTTTGGAATTAAATGATTTTTACACGCGACTTGTCAACTCAAATTGTTTACATCATGGACCTTGACGTATGCAACTCCTGTCGCACAATTATTATCGAATGAGTTTAGTTGCAAATATAAATCTAGTGTACTTAGCTCGCGATTAATAAGTCTAAAGTGAGAATAGTACTTTATAAATATATCATTAATTAAAAGAAACTATTTTATCGTTTAATTTATTGCTTCGCTTTGCGTCAGTTAAGGCACGTATATGTTTCAAGGTAACAACATAACCTTAGTAAATGTTTCATATCGTAGTTGTATTCGGGCGAATCATTAAATAGTTTATATATTTAACGGTGATATTAAATAATTTAATAGTTCAGTATGTCGTATTTGTCACGAAGGGACATTGATGAGCTTAAGCCGCTAATAGATAAGGCCGTTTATAAAATAGTGGGATCCAGTGACTCCTCACTGGTAAACAAATCAATTGATTGTTTGGATGCAAACTATGATCGCCGCAAGACAATTGATAAACTCTCATCTTACGTAGATTCAAAGAAAGCTTCACGTTTGGCAGATAAGATATTCGATATTTGGGATGATATTAAATACAAGTCAAGAAAAAGAAACCATGATGATAGAGATCGTGACAGGGATAGGGATAAAGAGAAGGATAAAGAGCGTGAACGCGATAGAGACAGGGACCGTGATAAGCGCTTCAAACCTTCATTGGCACCTGAAAAAGATAAAGAGAAGGATAGAGAAGACAAAAAACTCACAAGTAGTGAAATTAGGTCTATGATGGACAAAGCCCAAAAACAAATTGAGGAGAGGAAAAGAAATTTGGAAACTCCAGCAAGAAAAACACCTACATTAGGCAATATTCAAATCCCACCTTCCAGTATATATGGCATACCCATGGGTTTGTTGAATCGAGGAGATGCTGATAAGGCTAGGAAAATAGCACAATTACAGGCTCAGATTAAGACTAAGTTAAGCAGTGGCATCCTGGCAAATGCAATTGTTCAACCAGTACAGATGCCAAATAAACCAACACCACTTATTCTGGATGATGAAGGGAGGACTGTTGATAGAAGTGGTAAAGCTGTTCAACTGACTCACGTTGCTCCTACCTTGAAGGCAAATATCAGAGCACAGAAGAAAGAACAATTTCGATCTGGAGGTAGCTTCAAAAATAATGAAGACTCTGCTGAAACAAAATTCTACGATTATCGAATTGGTGTTAAGCCAGCTACGCGAAATAAACGTGCTTTGCGGTTTCATGAACCCGGAAAGTTTACTCAACTAGCTGAAAGATTGCGGATGAAAGCGCAGCTAGAGAAATTACAAAATGAAATTTCACAAATTGCTAAGAAAACTGGTATTTCTTCAGCGACAAAATTAGCGCTTATCGCGAAATCTGAAGGATTATGCGAAGATATTCCGGAAATGGAATGGTGGGATTCTGTTATATTAGAAGAAGATTTACATACGTTGCGAGATGATAAAATTGCCATAAAGACCAACGTTATTAATAATTTGGTTGAGCATCCAACACAAATGAGATGTCCAAGTATGCTTTACTTAGAATTAAATATTGCTGTTTACTTAACAATTGTAAAAAAAATTTGTTGTAGCTGATCCATTGAAACCGGTGTATATGCCAGTATTCCTTACGAAGAAGGAACGTAAGAAACTTCGCCGACAGAATCGTAGAGAAATGTGGAAGGAAGAACAAGAGAAAATTCGTCTTGGACTTGAAGCACCACCAGAACCAAAACTTCGTATCTCTAACCTTATGCGTGTGTTAGGCACCGAGGCAGTTCAAGATCCAACAAAGATTGAAGCACACGTCAAGGAGCAAATGGCAAAGAGGCAAAAAGCTCACGAAGAAGCGAACGCTGCTCGCCAATTAACAGTGGAGCAGAAACGCGATAAAAAAATTAAGAAAATCAAAGAAGATACATCTCTCGGTGTTCATATCGCTATCTATAGGATACGAGACTTGCACGATTTGCAAGCAAAGAAATTCAAAATTGAAACGAATGCCAAGCAATTATTCATGACCGGATGTGTCATGATTTATCCGGATTGTTGCGTGGTTGTGGTTGAAGGTGGACCAAAACAACAGAAAAAGTATAAACGCCTTATGCTGAATCGTATTAAATGGGACGAAGATATTGTCAAGGATCCCGATGGCAATGAGGTGCCCAATAAGTGTTCATTAGTATGGGAAGGAACTAGCAAGCAGCGCAATTTTGGCGAGGTCAAGTTTAAGGTCTGTCCGATGGAGAAATTGGCTCGGGAACACTTTAAAAAGCATAAGGTTGAGCATTATTGGGATCTCGCCTATAGCGGAGCTGTTTTGGAACCGACCATGGAGTCTGATTGAGAATTGGTTCGTAATGTATCATTTCCTTCCGTTTTTAGTTTCTTGTTAGAGACCCAATGCTAATCAAATTCCGCTTAAACTACTTTTTGGATTTATGAATATTTAAGAAGATATCAAAAATGTATAAGAAGACGTTTATAGAATAAGAGATTGAAGGAAAAGTTTGTACCAGAATATTGTACATTATTGAACCGAAATGAGAATTGTTGCGTTACCCGAAAAGCAGAAACTTGCTACGCTTGAAATATTTAAATATGCATAATTAGATTGGACAATAATGTGTGTGTGATGTGAATACGTATCAAGTAAATTTGAATGTAACTGGGACGGTTGTGAATCGGACTCCATATTCCTATGACGTGCGAATGGATGTCTGACTCTGTTTTTCATATCATAAAACGATATCACGCGTACTGTCCGTTGCTGCTGTCGCTGACGCGCCGCTGACCCAGTCTGGTTGATGGTAATAGAGCAGGCATATTATTGAATGTATAATTTTAGTAATGTTGGCCGGCAGCACGCCGTGCTTAAACAATAACCGATATTCAATCGATACGCGCGACGCGGCGTGACGTGAACTTCTTGCCGTGCGTTAAACGCGCGCGCGATTGTGATTCATTCATTCGTCCGGCTTGAATTCAAATTAAATGCGAATGATAGGTGTATTAAATGCATAAACACGGGCAGACGGCGCGCGACAACGTATCGGGAGGCATTGTTTCGCATTTCGCCGGAATACATTATACACGCGCGCGCTTTTCGGTGGCATCAAAATAATAGCGAGTTCGATAAGATAGCCTTATGCACTCGATCGGCGCGCGGAGTTTCCTCAAAACTCGAAAATAAAGAAAGAAAAATAAAAAGAGGAGCACACGACGACCGGACGAGCTGTGAACCATATCTCAGTCGGTGTCGTCGTCGTCGTCGCCGTGCAGTGTTTGATCGATAGTTATACGCTACACACGTCGTTTTTTCCATAATGGTAAGAGCTGGTTCATGAGCGCACTGCGCGTTCGCATTAACCTCCTCCTTCTTTGTAGGCGATCGTGATCGACAAAATAAGCAGCTGCCTATTGTTATCGGCGCTGGTTGGAATTACGGTCGTTGCAGCGACGAACGAGTGCTCGCTCTCATTGAAAAATCACCTCTTGACCTGCGAGAATGTCGTCTGGCAGCCGCAGTCGCAGTCGCATCAGCAAGAAGAGCAAGAGCAGCAACCGGCGGCGATTGAAACGCACCTGACCAATGACAGCTACGTGCTGATCCTCAAGAACAGCAAGGACCTGCATCTGCGGCCCGAATTCCATACGGATGCGTTCAAGACGCTCAACAGCTATCAGGTGGTCAATGTACGCACGCTGCGCATCGCGCCGGAGACGTTTGCGTTCCTCACGCGGCTCGAGTATGTGAAGATCTGCGACAACGACTACCCGAAGATAGTCGCGAACACGTTCAAAGGGCTATTGCATCTCAAGACGCTCAACCTGAACAACAATTCGCTGCATGAGGTTGAGAGTGGTGCGTTCAATGGCCTCACCGCGCTGGAGACGCTCGAACTCACGCACAACGATTTTAGGATTGTGCGCAAAGATATGTTTGCGGAATTGGTGAATTTGAAATCGCTTTTTCTGTACCACAATAACATCGAGGTGCTCGAGGACGGCTGCTTGACGGGCCTGGACAGTTTGAATGTGTTAGATTTAACATACAATCGCATCGCGAAAATTGGGACTCAGTTATTTAACGGTTTAAGCATATCGCAGTTGTACTTGTCGTACAATCACATCGAGACGATCGATGGCGATTTTGAATTAGCCAATTTAGAATTTCTCTATTTGCAAAACAACAAACTGAAGAGCATCTCGGATTCTATTTTCAGTTTACTGGGTGCGCTCCAAGATGTTGACATATCGCGTAATCGCATTGCTGAAATGTCGCCATTAGCGTTTTATAATTGCACAAAGCTGATGAATCTTAATTACAAGGAGAATAACTTGAAGGCGCCCGTTGAGTTTGAATTTGCTAGCAATTCCACGAATCCATTCATAACATCGTGATTGCTAAATTAGCTGACCGAACGAATACGATATCACAACGAGATTGCGACAAACCAGTGATAGTCGCCCAGTGTTATTTGTAAATAATGATAATAAATGTTATTTATTAGGCTTTTAATCAGTTTAATTATTAAATTCATTCTAAATACGCAACATATTTCTTTGAAATATTTGAATATTGCTTCAAAACATCTAATTATTCCCATTAATAGATAAACTAATCATATTGTTTGGTAATTCCAGGATGAATGTAATTATAGTCGTCATTCAAGTTTTTAAAGAATAGGTGAGTGACAAATATTATATTTTATATATTTTTTATTACTTTTGTCTCAGCATTTTGTGTTCTAATAGTTATTTCAGTTTTGAATTAGAAATTTTAAGGTTTATTTATTACATCCTAGAAAAAACTAGTTAGTTATTTCTAAAAACAACTAAAAAGTACTTCAAAAAGATTTGAATTGAGAATTTAAAAGTTGGTTACCCGTGCTGCCACCAGTGCTGAAATGGTGTATTATTGGTGTTGATCAGCTGTTTATAGTTGATGATGCGCATGGTTGGTTACCGTTTAAATATGTACGCATGGGTTTGTAACCTGTGTTTTTAAAATATACACTTTGTTTATCAGTAATTATTATGTTAAGTAGCGCTTCTGGAAAGAAGAGTTGGTAGAAATGTAATAAAAACGTATTCTTTTATTAAATTCTTTAATTGCTGGCTATAATATTCAATGCATCAATATCATACAATCAAGCACAAATCACGTACAAATCATAAGTTTTGTAATTAATTGATTAAACTCTCAACGAGTTGTGTATCTTCAGCTGTGTGTAGAACGCATGGAAATGATTGGTAGGCAATGGCAAGAAATTTGCGAATAACAAATAAAGTGAATTTTAAGAATTCAATTTATATGCTATCGTTTAGTATGTTTTGTTTTTTAAATCTGTGGAATAGATTAATAATCGGGGAGGTACTTTTTAAATAATCAAGTGTGTATATTTCGTAGCCTATTATTACATATTATTACTATTTTGATCTTATTTTCTAGTATTTATCATTGCTGATTCAAAATTTAGGTAACTGTCACGATTATTATGATATCTTTCAAAAATAAAAGTCCACTAAAGATATTGTATTTGATCACATACGTCTTGCCCTTTTCAATATTGAAAGAACTACTTTTTGATGCTTTGAGCGATTTGTTAGATTTTGATGTGTTCATTGATTTCTTGTCTCCTTTACTGGTTGCTGCGCTACCTGTTGCCTTTTCATTTTGTGTATCGCCAAATCGAATGTATACGTTACATTTGGTAAATGGTTCTACTAAATACGTTTCAGTTTTGCTGAAGTTACCCATAACATGAAAACGAGATGGTCCTTTATGTACTTTAAAATCAGTTGACAGGGCTTGAATTTCGTCAGGGTATAATTCATTTGTAATTTTTGACTTTTTAATTGTTTTAGTTGGTTTAGTGGGTTTCTTTTCCGTTTCTGGTATTTGTTGAAATTCTGAAATCTTTCCTTCCATTTCACTTACGCGTTCTAGTTTTATTTCCACCTTTCCTTGAGAGTTATTAAGTATCTGTAAAACGATTTGTTTATAGAATATGGCATGTAATGTACAAATTTCCAATATACATCAAATTTGCAATCAGCTGATGTTCCTGCCGCAGAAGTTAGTCGATATACAAGAAATGAGGGATTGAACAAAATTTGAGGTTGTACGCCAAGACCATTGAGCATGAAGGAATATTGAGTGTGGTCGCTGATTATATCGAGATATTCCAACGTGAGCTTTTCTTCAAATGGTGCAAATTTAATGGATATTCCTTTTGCTTCTTGTGGTTCTATTGATGTTGATAACATGGGTCTACAGTTAAAAGGGCCGACTGGATTCAATGGTGAGAGTTTCACACTAATTTGTTTCTCTGAAAATGCATCGAAGGATAATAGGATATTATAATTTTTCATTGTTAAGTTACGTTGAATATTTTGAATGTTGATTATCTTTGTAACGCTCATTCCAATGGTAACAGCACCAAAATCAATAATTTGAAAGGGTTGGTCATGTATCATATTGGGTTGTACAACATGGCAAGTGGCTTTTAACAACAAATTCTCGGTTGATCGCTTTCTGTAAAGTAATTAACAAGTCATTACCAATTAGACACGATATTTAACAATGTACATTGGCGGTCCACTAATTTCATAGAGGGTTAATTGACATGTAAGAATTGCTTCAATATCATAGGGTTCAATACTTCGATAAATATCCAATTCAGCTTGATACAGTTCATCATCATGAACCACAATATCTTCAATGGCTGGCATGGCAGCCTTGTTCTTTTTACCTGGTACAGCTTTCTTTGGTGATTTGCCGATCTTTTCTTCCTTTATTGCACCTTTCTTTTCAATAATGTCTGATTCTTCTTCGGTATCTCGTTTTTCTTGTTCTTCAAGGAAAGCCTTCATGAGAGATTCATATTTAAGTAATTGTGCATGTTGTTCGATTTGTACGCGCGAGAATTTCGGTCGCATAATTAAACAAATTTCGCGTTTACTTCGTCCTGTTATGTAACCAAAAGTTGGTTGCACTGTAAGCTGTGCATCTGAGGACTGAAGAAATAGAAAGTTTGCCTTGAATTTGGGTCCAACTGGTAAGCAACGTTTTCCGATTAGTTGAATGGACATGCATGAGGTAGAACCACATGGAGTATCAGGAAAATGGATCAGTTGGTGTGAGAATTCGATGTAGGCCTCAAACACATTGAAATGATAACTAAAAGTGGCGAATGGTCCTATCTCATGGCTTCCTGCAGGGTAATATGGTTTATCTTCAGATTCATCATCAGTTAATGAGCTAGCTCTAGTTTTCTCTTCCGCAATGTCGTACTCAACTATGTTCATTAATTGTTCGGTACTATCGAACGTTTTTATTATGCGGTCAATTGTGGGATTCGATTCTGCTAATGTATTATGATGCGAATGGCTCGAACGCATGTAATCACGAAGACTTTCAATGTCTTCCCTGAGTTTTATATCAATGCTGTGTCGTGATCGACAGAAGTATTCTTCCATTTGTTTAAGCCTCTTTAGAAGAATTTTCTTGTCTTCTCTCTGATTAAATATTATTATTAATAGCTATAAATGGGAATCATGCTAAGTTACCATTCGAAGACGCCCGCAATGTTTGATTGTGGTTGGAATAAGGGTAAAATGCACGGCTTCATTTTGGCTTTGCACGTCAAGCAATGTTGGTGAAATGAGTACACGTAGTTTTCGCTTCTCCATTGGTTGCAATAGTCCAAATCCATGATTTGGTTGTAGAATAACATACTAAAACATTAATGATTGAAACGTATTATAACTTGTTGAGATAGACGTTGGCTTACTTGTGGTAAATTAAGAAATCCAAAATGTTGAGGCATTATGGTACAATTTTCTATTAAGATTTCAGTGTAAATTGTATCATTTACAGTGCATTCAGCAAGGTTCATATCCACATCATTACCATGAAAATGAAGACTGCCTGGTTCGATTGGAGTCAGAAAAATAGATTTTGGATTGATGGCTACCGCAAAAACATCAATCTTTAATGGTGGAGTGTCTTTATAGCCTTTGGTCTTAATACGGACATATACCGGAAATTCAAATAAACTAAGATTTGAATCGTAGTATTTATTTTCATCAGTCATTCCAGCATCTGGCAGAAATTTAATCCCTACTTTGATGGTACTTTCTGGTTGTAGAGTTGCAATGTGTGTATTAGTTTGCAAATATGGGCGCATCCTCAATGGGAAAGTAATTTGCACGTGATGGGGCAATTTGCATGGATTCTGAAGTTCAAAATCAAGTTGATAAGCAGATCCATAAGCACATACTTCAAAATCAAGGATTTCAACGTTGGATTGCAGAAAATGTTCAGTGGTTTCTGCATTAACTATGACATCTTGTGTACCAATGCAGTACAGTTGACCATCCTGAAAGCGTTCATAGATACTAAACGTATAGGATTCAGCATCATATCCTGGTTCTCTCATTTCTTTAAAGAAACATTTGATGGTTACTGACGATTTGGGTTGCACTATAAAAATATTCCGTTCGAATTTAAACGTGTTGAAAACATTTTCGACACATTGCTGTACTAAATTCCTGGGGAATTGTTCATCTTCATAAAAGTCATTTTCATCAACGGTTGTACGTGAAATTGTTTTGCTTTCAGCATGAAAATCATCAACACGAATAATGCTGATAATCTTACGCCATTCTTGTTCGACCGTTTGGGTATTATGTATTTTGGAAATTACTACTTTGCATTCCTTTAATCCGTTATTAGCAATTGTGATGAGTTTGAAATTTTTGCCAGCCTTTTTCATTTTCTGTGCTCGCCATATGGGCATTTCATCGAAAGAAATGATTATTGGTTTTATTAAGACTGCGGCACATTTAGGAACGCATACAACGTGTAGAATGTATTGGAACGCGCGGAATGGTTGGTCAGAATTGTAATTTTGGGTTATGAAAATGATATTACCATCGGTTGTGCGATTAAGTACTTCTGGACTGAATTTTAACGTTATTCGTGTGGACAATCCTGGAATTATTTTGCAAATGTCGAATTGCTCCACTTCGAGGAGATTTTCTTCCTCGATGTCACCATTCCAAGTGACTCGGTCGACTATTAATTTTTTCGCATGAGGACCACCGTTGATAACGGAAATGGTCTTTTTGTAGATCTTTCCGGGTTCGTAATCTTTGAAGATTATTTTGTTCGGATTGCTATAAAATCCGGGATCTAGTGGTAAATGAAGTTCTTGACCAAGACGTAATTGTAACTCATAATTTTCTTTTTCTTTTAAATATTTGTAGAATTTTCGAATGTCTTCAAGGAGATGATTTAAATCATCCAGAGGATAATATTTCTGGCGTGTGTTTACGCATGGTATATCTAAGGGCAACACATCTGGTTCTGTTTTAGTAGCGTTTTTTGAACTTGATTTTGACTTCTTCTCATCCTTTTTATTTTGCTTGGTGGTTTCCGGTTTTTTACTTTTTTCTTTTTTATCATTTTCAGCTTTCTTTTCATCTTTTTTAGACTGTGATTTAGTTTTAATTTTGGAATCTTCAAAAGAAGGTGTAATATAACTTTCATCTTCAATTGATTCTTCGACTACCGGAATGTATGACAATTCTTCGTCGATAGTAATCGATGTTGTGGTTTTTGATTTATGTCGACGAATAGTTGTTATTCTTGATTTGTGTATGTGGCTGGTTTTCTTGCATAGCTTTAATTCGCGCAAAAGTTTTGCAACAATCTCCACTCGGTTGGCTTCTTGGCTGCTTGCGTGCCGTTTGCGGATGTTGCGCACTCGTTGGATTTTATCTAGAATGCGGGTACTCAGTTTATCGCTTTGAATATTCACGTGGAAGTCGTGTCGTAACATTTGCTGGGCTCGTCGTTTCATCGTTGTGTTCATCATGCTTTCTCGTGCTACCAAAGCAATATGCTTGTTTTTCACTTCGAGTATTTTTTGCTGTCGGCAAAAATATGTTGATTGCATTAAGCATGGTTTAATGAATTGAATACCTACTCGTATTATTTCAATTCCTTGGCGTTGATTTGCAATCACATCGGGAAGTTTTAGTCTAGTCAGAACTTTACTAATGCCTTCTTCAATAAGTTGCATGGTAGGAACTGGTGTTATCGAGTTCTTTTTATTTTTCTCCTTTTTGTGACCTTTCTTCTTTTTCGAAGATTTTCTTTCAACACTCCTTGTTGGCGTTTTCTTCATGCCAGTAATATTGGCAGTGCAGATTTTTCGATTAAGAGCCGCCGCATATTCACTCGACTCCATGAATTCGTCCAACCAATGAATGAGTTCGCTGTCTTGCCGGATAAACTTCTCTTTCCATTCCGGATTTTCATTATCATAACTTGGACGTTTAAAGTCGCCTTGTTCCATCGTGTTCCTGAAAGAAAATAAAGATTAGGCACAGAAACAAAACAAGATCAAGGTATTTTTCATTAATGGATGTGTCAAAATAAAAACAAAGTTGCTTAGATACTTTTTTCTAGAAAACTTGTTTTATTGAATATTCGTTTTTTTCTGTTGTAGATAATATCATTGTATTGTGTGGAATTTTGGCGCATTATTGAATTGCAATATTGCCGCATTTTGGAAATGCTCAAATACTCTAATCTTATTTACGCCCTCTTTGAGTAGTGGACCTGGTAAGTAACAAGTTTGTTGCGGGCCAAGTTTGAAATAGCGAGATAACGGAAAGTTGTTAACGATGACTACCCCTTTGTTCCAAAGGCTCATGTCCAAGAACGAATCTTGAAAATGTTCCAATGGATCGATATCAATCATCAAATCATATTCGTAAATAGCGGGACCGTTGTAAATATTTGATGATTTACTGTCTATCCATTTTGAGATTGGTTGTTTTAAGTCAATTGACTTAACAGACCATTCAAGAATTTCTTGCTCATCCAGGAATATTTTATTATCTAGTCCTCGATATTGATTAAACTGATACAGTTTGCCATAGTTAACTCGGCCAAAGTTCTCAACCAATAATGTAAGATTTGCATTCATTAGACCATTATCGGAGAGCACAATTGAAGTATTATCTGACTTCCAGAAGCCGAAGCCATTAAGATCTTCGGGTGTTTCAAATGGTTTGTTAATCAATTCTCCATTCACAAGAACAAGTACAGTGTCTTTAACTTTTCCGGAAATTTTTAGTGTCGCTCCCGCTTTTACATTAGTTAAAGTGGTTGTGTAAGCTATGTATCCATATAATTGATCAATTGCTTCCATTGTTGTTAAGACTGACAGTCCATTATGTACAACCAAACATGTAGTAGCATTTTCGATTATGTCTTTTATTTTTATCATTTTACATGATGATATGTCTGGGTATTTCACTCTTGGAATTTCATCAGGCATTGTAATAATTTCATTCTCAATTTTAAAGGGATTGTGCTTGGAAATAAGTCGTTTAATAATGTGATATTTTGATGTATAATCGCCATATTCTGTTAAAGGTGCATCATAATCGTAGCTGGAAGTATCAAATGCTACTATATTATCTGACATGATGTCTGCACCATTCATAAAGCCCCAATTCGTACCTCCGTGAAACATGTAAAAATTCACTGACGATGGGAATTTTAGGATTGCTTCCAACTCTCGTTCAAACTGCTCATCAGCTATTTCATGGTGCTTTTCGCCCCAATGATCATACCAGCCCGACCAGAACTCCATAACCATGGAAGGCATTCCAGGTTGATAGTGCTGTAATATTGTCAATTCTTTAGTAGCGTCTATTTGGAGATTTGCCGTGTATAGAATACCGGGTATTGCGCCCTGATCACCATTTGATGGTGTATCCGAAGTGAAAAGCAATTCGACAATCTCATTGCGCCTGAAAATTGCAACTAAACTTTCTAAATATGCAATATCAATTTGCTCATCTTTGACAGCGACATTGCCGTACTCGTTTTCAACTTGAAAAGCGATTATAGGCCCACCTTTAGTGAATTGCAAGTCACCTAAGACTTTGAACAACACAGCAAAATATCTTTCTACTGGCTGTAGAAATTTTGGATCGTTTCGACGAATTTTCATCGTTGGATCTTTAAGTAACCAACTGGGAAGACCTCCGAAATCCCATTCGGAACAAATGTATGGACCTGGGCGTACAATAACTAACATATCCTCTTTTTGAGCTAATTGCAAAAAATGTTTCACGTCTAGAAAATCTTCAAAAAGCGTACCGCCTTTGCCAAAGTCGAATTCCCCTGGTGTTTCTTCATGCAGATTCCATGGAATGTATGTTTCTACAGTGTTAAGTCCAGCTGCTTTTATTTTTCTTATGCGGTCAAGCCAATAAGGCTTTGGTACACGAAAATAATGCAGAGCTCCACTGTATATTGTAATTTCATTGCCATTAAGTAGAAATTTTGAATCCTTACATATCAATCCGGACTTAATATTAGGCTTGGTGTAACGACCGTATAAACTATCTGAAGAAATCATCTGCAAAACACATATAATTAGTATTAATTTGACCAAGAAATTGAGTGCTGGACAATAACAGTCTACTTGCATTTATTTAGTATGTAACACATCGACGGAAATTGTTTTATGATACAACACAACAATAGAATTTCGATGATGCAACTCAACGACTGATTAATATTTAACTCATTCTCGCTTTGAAGTTCTGTTTACTCACAACCGGCAGCTCAGCTGATTGTACTGAGCGTGAGTGGTACCGCTTATTTATAGAAAAATGATAATGACCGATGAAAAAATCAGCCATTTGTATTTAGTCTTCTATATAGATATTTATTGTTTTGGAATAGATTTCCTGTTTGTTTTCAATATTTTCAAACATGGGTCGGTTTAGGAATGAAATAACTTCGGCGTTATCAAAGTGTTCGAAGACAAGTATATCATTCATACCAGTTCGTAAGAATGGTGCCGGGACGTAAGATGCTTGCTGTGGACCTAATTTGAAATAACGGGAGAGTACGAAACCGTTGACGATTACAATTCCTTTTGTCCAATTGCGCATATCGATGAAGGTGTCCATGGGTGTTGCTTCGATGATTAATGAAGCGCGGTATAAGGCAGGACCCTGATAGAAACGTACATTTGACCATACATCTTTATTGCAGAGATTAATTGACCACTGTTTTTTGAATTCCAGTGGAAATATTGTCCAATTCTCAATGGCATGAAAATTTATGTAAACGGCACCTTGCCAAAGACCCTTATACTGTGCTTGCATTTGCAACAATGAACCATAGTTGACCCTGCCCCAATTCTCCACTACAAGATCTAGAGTGGCGTTCATGTATTCTCCATGAATAATCATATATGAATTATTCCAGCGGTAATATCCGAAACCATTGAGATCAGCAGGTGTCTCCAGCGTTTTGGATTTTAACACGCCATTAATGAGAACCATCACTGTATCGCAAACGTGACCAGCTATTAAGAGCATTGAATTTGTGGGTATGTAGATATTTTCTTTCCTGTACACGATGTATCCATAGCTTTGACCGGCATTGTTATTTATAGGCAGCAATTCCATGGGCAAGAGACTTCGACTTTTAATCTTTGGTACAGTAGTGACAAGGTCATCAATGGTCATCATACTTCGCACTTCGATGGGCTTATAAGCGGTTCGTTTACTGAGGCCTGGTATTAATGGTATTCTAGTTCTGTATTTATTATGTTTGTTTATAAGTCGTTTAGTACTATAGTATTTATCAGTATAGTCGCCGCATTCAGATAACGGTGCATCGTAATCATAGCTGGTCGTATCAGGTTGAAAACCAGATTGATCAGAATTGCGATTCACCAGATTTCCACCATTCATAAATCCGAAACTGGAACCACCGTGGAACATATACAAATTTACGGATGCGGGAAATTTCAAAATTGTACCGAGCGTGTATGAATAATCCGAGTTTTTGATTTGATTGTGAGATTCACCCCAATGGTCAAACCATCCGGTCCAGTACTCCATAACCATCAGTGGCTTGCCTGGTTGCGAATTTTGAAGGATCTCCAATTCTAGTTGAGGCTCCGCTTGAAAGTTCCCAGTTGATAAAATATTTGGAACTTGCCCGGTGTTACCCACGGATGGTCCGTCTGATGTAAACAACAGTTCGAGAATTCCATGCCGCCTTAAGATCTTCTTCAAGTTCTTTAAGTATTTCATATCGTTTCTTCTTAAGCTACCGTACTCATTTTCAATTTGAAATGCGATTATTGGACCTCCTTTGATGAACTGCAATGTCGCTAGAATATGTAATAGGAGCTTAAAGTAGCGTTCAACGTACAGCATAAATTTGCGTTCGCTGGTGCGGATTTGCAGACCTCTAGTGCGTAATAACCAGCTTGGTAGGCCACCCCACTCCCATTCGGCGCAAATATATGGTCCTGGGCGTACGATTGCGAAAAGATCTTCTTCTTGAGCTGTGCGTAGGAACTTTTTTACGTCGAGCATACTACTAAAGTCATTACTACCATTCCCAAAGTCAAAATATCCTGGTTGGGGTTCGTGCAAGTTCCAAGGGATGTATGTCTCCACGGCATTAAGGCCTGCTGAACGCATTTTACGTAGACGATCGCGCCAATATTCGCTGGGCACACGATAATAGTGCACAGCACCACTGTATATCGAAATGTTTCGATAATTTAGCGTGAAGAACGGCTGCGTTGCGGAGAGGCCTGTTGTTATTCCACCTAACGTATAGTATTCGTATAAAGTTGGGAGACTCATTCAAATTGTGCGCATTGTTGAATTAATTAAATAACAAACGTCAAAATCAGATGGTAATTTGTTGTCATTTAAAGTGCTAAATAGATACTTTATAACATCGGAAAATTCATTGGAAAACAACTAATTATGGCGTATAGAATATTGGTGATTGGGAAAACTTAATACTATCCCCAGAATTAAAATGTTCAAAGATCATTATTACGTTATCACCCTTTTTCAAGAATGGTGCTGGTAGGTATGCTGTTTGTTGAGGACCCAGCTTACAATATCGTGAGAGAACAAAGTTGTTCACTATAATGATGCCTTTGCCCCAGCCACGCATATCAATGAACGTGTCATGTTTTGACTCCTTGTCTAACGTCAGGATGGCTTTATAAATCTTTGGACCAGTGGTTTTATGCGAATTGTAAGGTTGCCAATTTTTATAGTGTCCATTGTATTGAGTTCGAAACTCTAGAGGGTATACCCAAAAGTTTTTAAGTTGTTTGTTATTGAACAGTAATTGCGCTTTTTGTAGACCTTTGAATTGAATAAGTTTTTCCGAGCTGCCAGAGTTCACGCGCCCCCAATTCTCAACAATCAAATCCAAAGTGCAGTTGAGGCATTTTTTATGTATGACTAATGATCTATCTTTAGCCTTCCAGAATCCAAATTTGTTCAAGTCAGCTACAGTGTTCAAGACAGGACTTAGTAATTCGCCATTTACGAGAACCATAAGAGTGTCAGTTAAATGCCCATGAATTTGAATTTTTGAATTTTCTGGAATATCAAGGAATTTTTTACGGTATACAATATAACCATACTTTTGGCCTCCCGCAATGGGCATTAATTCCATTGGCCCTACTTCTTTCGATTCAAATTTCATATGCAGTTTCTCCATTGATTTTAGCAGGTTTTCGAATGTGAGTTCTTTTTTGATTGTTAATTTTGGATACACCTTTGGCTTAATATTTAACGATGGTACATCTGGTAGTCTGATTGGATTTTTGGCGTGTAATTTTAGAATTGCTCTGATTAGGTGATATGCTTCGGTGTATTCGCCATGCTCATTCAGTGGTGCGTCATAATCATAACTGTTTGTGATCGGCTCAAAGCCGGAATTATCAGCGTAACCATTATTTACACTTGCTCCGTTCATAAATCCGAAATTTGTACCGCCATGGAACATGAAAAAGTTCACACTAGCAGGGTAGGTTAAGATCTCTATTAGTGTTAAAACTAAATATGTGTGTGTATATGATTTGTAATGCTGTTCACCCCAGTGATCAAACCAACCCGACCAACATTCCATGATCATAGAAGGCTTACCTGGTTGATATGTTTGCATGATATCCAATTCCTTTGTAACATTGCTTGCCAAACTGCCTGTGTAAAGAACACCTGGTATTTGCCCATCATTTCCTATACTAGCACCATCCGATGTGAATAACAATTCTTTAACGCCATTATCTAATAATATTTGTTTTATTCCCTCCAGATACGGTAAGTCTTTTTTTCCAACGCTTCCATACCCATTTTCTATTTGGAATGCTATAATCGGTCCGCCTTTGGTGAATTGTAACAATGTCAAAATGCTTAAAATTGCCTGAAAATATCTTTTCACGTGGAACATGAAATCTTCGTCACTGGTTCGTACTTTGATGCCTTTCTTCCGTAACAGCCAGGCTGGCAATCCACCAAATTCCCAATCGGCACTGATAAATGGGCCTGGACGAACAATCGCCAGCAAGTCTTCTTCTTGTGCGATTTTCAAAAATTTTTTAATGTCTAGAAACTGTTGAAAATCAGATCCACCGTGTCCAAAGTCGAAGGCACCGTCATTGAATTCGTGTAAATTCCATGGTACGTATGTGTCAACGGTATTTAAACCTGCTGCACGCATTTTTCGTAAACGATCACGCCAATATTCAGGGTGTACGCGAAAGTAATGCATCGAACCACTATAAATCGTAATATTCTTGTTATTCAGGGTAAAGTATGGTTGATCAGCCGATAAACCAGCTTTGACGCCAGCACCCGCGTAATATTGGTATGTTGTAGGCAAAGACATGATGAGAGAGTAAACTTTTGAATGACTTTAATGCTTCAAGTTGGAAATTCAAATGCTTACAATGAACAGCAGTGCACAATTTATAATACTGTTTTTTTACCCAAAAATAATTGGAGTACTTGAACAAAGTATTTTTGTTGTTGATCCACATATTTTCTCTATGAATCAATTTTGGAGTAGTAATGATTTGCTCGCGTGCTGCGTTAACTTTTACGATTATATGTGTGGCAAATAAATAAATTTATTGTTTAAATTTCTATAAGCGCACCAACAAGATTAATAAACTTTTATGCAGTGTACAAATTGTATGCGATATGATAAAAATATAAGTGTAACATTATCATATAATAAGGAAATTAAAAATGTTTCTTATTACTAATTGTAGGATCACATAATATACATCGGAGTTTGATTATGCAGTTTCGCGTGCTACTTCTTACATTTCGCTAATCATAATTTGTGTTACATTGCGCTAATCACAATTTAGGAAATTTATTATGTGAAATGGTAGCTTATGTTTATGCCAAGATGGGCTCAATATTACGACAAATTGGCATTACATGCAATAATGATAGTAAATCATCCAGATGTAACTAGATTTTTACGTTTTGACACAAACTGGTGCATGTGTGGACAGTATCCTTAAAAATGTTTCATTGGCATTCGACACGTATTAAAATTAAAAAGTCATAAAAACAGGCAATTTGCTTACCCATAATGGCGATTCACGGCGAAAAAAGAAGAAATTATATGGTTCAATGGTGCATGTTAAGTTGAAGCCCTGTAGTATATCGCCCGATTACATAAAAAGGCTCTTGTTAATTAATACTTTAGGAATCGTAAAGAAGGCATCAATGCGGTCTTGGTAGTCTCCATGCTGTTGAACTAATAAAATATCATACTTTTGTTAATTTACGTGAGATAATTTAAGAGAAAAGATAGTTGTCATTACTCCTAAAATCTAGTATTCATTTAAAGTTGGGGAATCATTCAAATTGCGTACATTGTTTATTTAATTACCGATCAAAATCAAATGATATAATAATAATACATTCTGTAATTTATTACACTAGAATATTTATAGAATAACGGCAATACCAATTACGGTGTATTGAAAATCGGTGATTGGGAAAACTTAATACTATCTCCAGCATCAAAATGCTCAAAGATCATTATCACGTTATCGCCCTTTTTCAAGAATGGTGCTGGTAGATATGCTGTTTGCTGAGGACCCAATTTACAATATCGAGAGAGAACAAAGTTATTCACTATAATGATACCTTTGCCCCAGCCACGCATATCAATGAACGTGTCATGTTTTGATTCTTTGTCTAATGTCAGGATGGCTTTATAAATTTTTGGACCAGTGGTTTTATGTGAATTGTAAGGTTTCCAATATTTATAACGTCCATTGTATTGGGCACCAAACTCTAGTGGGTATACCCAAAAGTTTTTAAGTTGTTTGTTATTGAATAGTAATTGCGCTTTTTGTAGACCTTTGAATTGAAAAAATTGTTCAGGGCGGCCGGCGTGCAAGCGCCCCCAATTCTCAACAATCAAATCCAAAGTACAGTTCAGACATTTTTTACGTATGATTAAGGATGTATCTCTAGCCTTCCAGAATCCAAATTTCTTTAAGTCAGCTACAGTGTTCAAGACAGGACTTAGTAGTTTGCCATTTACGAGGACCATAAGAGTGTCAGTTAAATGTCCATGAATTTGAATTTTTGAGTTTGCTGGTATATCAAGGAATTTCTTCCGGTATACAATGTAACCGTATTTTTGACCCCCCATAATGGGTATTAATTCCATGGGCCCTACTTCTTTGGATTCAAATTTCATATGCAGTTTCTCCATTGATTTAAGCAAATTTTCGAATGTGAGTTCATTTTTTATTGCTAATTTTGGATACTCTTTTCGTTTAATGGTCAACGGTGGTACTTCTGGTAGTCTGACCGGATTTTTGGCGTGTAATTTTAAAAGTCCTCTGGTTAAGTAATATTTCTCGGTGTATTCTCCATGCTCATTTAAAGCTGCGTCATAATCATAACTGTTTGTTGTTGGCTTGAAGCCGGAATTGTCAGCGTTAGGATTATTTGTATTTGCTCCGTTCATAAATCCGAAATTGGTTCCGCCATGAAACATAAATAAGTTTACGCTAGCAGGATAGTTTAAAATGTCTATTAGTCTCGAAACAAAATATATGGAATAAAGTCTGGTATGATGTTCGCTCCAGTGATCAAACCAACCCGATATATATTCCATGACCATAGAAGGCTTACCCGGTTGATATGTTTGTATGATATCCAAGTCATGTTTAACATTGCTTCCCAAACTGGCTGTGTAAAGAACACCTGGCATGTGCCCGTAATTTGCTCGATTAGCACCATCAGATGTGAACAATAATTCTTTAACGCCATTGTCTAATAATATCTGTTTTATTCCTTCCAGATAAGGTAAGTCTTTTTTTCCAAGGTTTCCATACCCATTCTCTATTTGGAATGCTATAATGGGGCCACCTTTGGTGAATTGCAATAATGTTAAGATGCTTAGAATTGCCTGAAAGTATCTTTTCACGTGGAACATAAAATCTTCGTCACTGGTTCGTACTTTGATGCCTTTCTTACGCAACAACCAGGCTGGTAATCCGCCAAATTCCCACTCGGCACAGATATATGGCCCTGGACGTACAATCGCCAGCAAGTCTTCTTCCTGTACGATTTGAAAAACTTTTTAATATCGAGAAACTGTTGAAAGTCCGATCCACCGTGCCCAAAGTCGAAAGCACCATCGTTGAATTCGTGTAAATTCCATGGTATGAGCGTTGAAACAGTATTTAAACCTGCCGCGCGCATTTTTCGTAAACGATCACGCCAGTATTCGGGGTGTACGCGAAAGTAATGCATTGAACCACTGTAAATCGTAATATTCTTGTTATTGAGGGTGAAGTATGGTTGCTCAGCTGATAACCCAGCTTGTACTTCAGCACCGGCGTAATATTGGTACATAGTAGGCAAAGTCATGGCGAAAGAGTAAATACTTTGAATGATTTTAATGCTTCTAGTTAGAAATTCAAATGCTTACATTAAATAGCAGTGTCCAATTTATACTACCGTTTTTGTACCCAAAATTTATTGCTTTCATCGAGCAATTGAACAAAATAAAAGTATTATTTTTGTTATTGATCCAAGTATTTTTTATATCAATCTATTTTGAGTATTAATGATTTGTTCGCATGCTATGTTAACTTTGACCATGATGTGTGTCGCAAATAAATAAATTATCGTTTAAGTTTATAAGCATTTGATCAGTAGACGAATTGCCTGCCTAGTATGAAGATGGAATGCTTACAATTTTTATTCCTTAAAAAATCATAACTATGTTTTAAATTACAACTCGGCAGCAATTCTCACAGCGGATTTTTTATTACATATTGCGTGGGAATATTAAGTTTCGGAATATTATAAATTTATAAAATTACATAATTGATGCAATAAAAATGTCAAAACAACAAATATCTGATTGCATTCGTATGTGTCATAAAAGTATTTAATGAAACTTGACAATTGGTATAATTTTTAAATGAGCCCTTCTAATTCGGTGGCTGGAAAAAACCAGCCAATTGTATTTTTGACAGGTCTGCAGGGGTGACAATAGATTTGGATGCGTTCCTGCAGTCGAACATGGTGAGTAGTTAATCAGAGAAAATTTTAAAATTGGGGGAGAGTACAATGCGTTATTCGAAACTACGAAAGTAGCCACTAAATATTTTTACATCGCTATGCAAAGGCTACATGAATACCTTTGTGCGCTAAATTTATTTGTAGGCAGTCTAGATTGGATAAGAAGTATGGTGTATACGTGTAGCCTAGATTCAAGACACGTCAATGAATGTTTTATTGAAATTTTCTGGTTCAAGCGTCGCCATGTAGAGGAGAACCATCCAGTGTAGTTCGTTAAGACCTGATGTAAACACTCCGGACTTTAATCATCAAATAAATAGGCGATGGGGCGGGTTGAGCAATCAACCGTCTGCACAACTTTGGAATAAAACTACAAGATGATGAAGTTTTTGGTGTCGCTCATTTTTCTTAGTTCGTATCATGCAGGTGTTCGCGTTCGAGCATCAATGTTCTCTCCTCCCATGTACATACTCCCCCTCAATGAGTGAATATATTTGCATAATTAGAACTTTGCGAGCGATTTCGATGGGAGAAAAAGCAATAAATCCCTTTTTGCGTGGCTGGTATATTCCGGGAGCCTCTAATTCACCTATATCAATAACATATGATTCTCTTGATAATTTGGGTACACATTATTGCTAAGAGTCACTCGATTACGGAGAACATAGTTGTTATTTGACATAAAATGTGGTATTCGTTTAAAGTTGGGGAATCATTCAAATTGCGCATATTATTTATTTAACGGCTGATAAAAACAAATGATTGTTTAATAATTCATGGAACAACCAAAATACCAATTATAGTGTCTTGAAAATTGGGGATCGGGAAAACCTAATACTATCTCCAGCATTAAAATGTTCAAAGATCATAATTACATTATCACCCTTTTTTAAGAATGGTGCTGGTAGATATGCTGTTTGTTGAGGACCCAATTTACAATATCTCGAAAGAACAAAGTTATTCACTATAATGATACCTTTACCCCATCCGCGCATATCGAGAAATGTGTCATATTGTGATTCCTTGTGTAATGTCAGGATGGCTTTATAAATCTTAGGACCAGTAGTTTTATGTGTATTGTAAGGTTTATAAGACTTCCAGTTTTCATAATGTCCGTTATATTGCGCACGGAACTCTAGAGGATATATCGAAAAGTCTTGAAGTTGTTCATTATTGAACAGAAGTTGTCCTTTTTGCAGACCTTTGAATTGAAGAAAAATATACAAGCTGCCGAAGTTCACGCGACCCCAATTCTCAACAATTAAATCCAAAGTACAGTTGAGACATTTTTTATGAATGATTAAAGTTTTATTTTTCGCCTTCCAATATCCAAATTTTTTTAAGTCGTCTGCCGTATTCAAGACAGGACTTAGTAATTCTCCATTCACAAGAACCATAAGAGTGTCGGTTAAATGACCAAGAATTTTGATTACCGAATTTGCTGGTATATCAAAGAATTTCTTACGGTATACAATATAACCGTACTTTTGACCTCCCGCAATGGGCATTAATTCCATTGGCCCTACTTCATTGCATTCAAATTTCATATGCAGTTTCTCCATTGATTTAAGCAAGTCTTCCAATGTGAGTTCTTCGCTTATAGTTAATTTTGGATACTCTTTTCGCTTAATATTCAACGGTGGTACAGCGGGTA
>JARJDV010008356.1:0-15250 GCA_030264675.1 Anaulacaspis nigra | reverse complement strand
TTTTGTTTCAGGTTTACGACACACTCATCAAGGACTATTCAAATGGTGAGTACCCATAATTGGATTTTATGGAAGCATTTCTTTCACATCCGGTTCTTTCTCGATATTAATGGAATTCCGACTATCGCTAATTGGTAGATTAACAACTAAATGAACTAATTACTTTTACGCGAAATTGGTGGCAACACTAATTGTAAGGAGACAGATATAAAATCACACGAGATGTGTGTTCGCTGTACTTACAACGAGTCCAATAATGCCGACATTGGAGAACATGAATGCGACAAAATTCCGAATGCAGTCCTTGATTTTCGTGGAGAGCGGCTTCTCCGGACGACGCCGCCGCCGGAAAGAGCGCGTCCGCTCCATACCACACTACGCACCAGCCTGATTCGCACGCACGAGCAATTTCTTTTTTATCGAAGACTTCTTCCCAAAGTTGTACCGATGGCGTCGCTGATGTTTCTTCATGTCTTCCACGTTTTCGCACTTGTCCTTCGGCGGTTGTCAGTCTTGAGCAGCGCGTATCAGCGCCTCAAGCGCCTGAAATCAAAGCGAAACTTTTCTTATTGTTGCACGATGTTCGTTCGCACTACTGCGTGAATTGTTCTTATGTACGTACTATAATTTCGAGCGGAATAAATCAACATTATTAATTACTTGCGGGAGACAAAGCGAGCGTGGGCATGCTTGCCGCTTGCCGCTCAGGCGAGGCTCTTTGAGCACTTTTCTCGCTTCGGGTATTTGCAACCATTCAAAACTACGTGGTATATAGTTTTGACTTCATTATGCTGCGCGTTATGCTATCGGCCAACCCGGAACGTTTTGTTTACTCGTTCTACGCGCCATGCTTTTGATATTTGAAACGCGCCGGGAATACTTTGTACTCGACGCTCCTGCTTGCTGGCGGGAAATTGTTGTATGTAGCATTATATTATCAGGGAGCAATTGGTGTTACAAAATTATTTTACGACGGGCATAAAAGCTTGCCCAACTTTGCGCACGAAAATGTTCATATAATATTTATTCTTTGCGCCTCACCACAGAGAACGTCATTACGCATGTTCGTCGGCAATATTCAATTTGCTTTTATATTCGAAAACATCAAAATAAATATTTTACTATTCTAGTAAAATTCATGTAACATATTTTCAACAGCACAAACAATTATTAAAATTGCCTTCAATTGCACCACTATCCTAATGGTGGGTGGAGATTGAAGATTCTGTTATTAAAGCAATTATATTTGATTAATGCCATTAAACGAAACTGAGCAAGGAACATGCATGTAATTAAAGCAATAGCTGGAAAATTTCTGCATTTTGTGCGCGGAATATATCTGCCTTTGAACATATTATCGAGAAAAGCACGTCGCTGTCGACTAAAACTAAAACTAAACGCCCTCCTTGCATTATAAAAGAACGATGCCATCATGACGCTCGTTCGCGTATGCAGGTCGCACTTTGTGTGCAAGTGCACAAGCGCACGAAGCGAAAACGCACACGTTTCACGTTAATGAAAGGGCGTGCGACTTAATTAAAAGCGCCAAAGTATTTAACAAGCTCAGGCGCCAATTTTCTATTTTGTATCCCGCGCTCACCGACAGACTAAATTACATAAATCCTTCGAGTAATATCTCCTAATGCATACGCATTATGCGGCGCGTCTGGTGGAAGTGCGCTCACCAAAGTGTAAGGGTAGTTAATTTTTACGCGCCCATCAAATATCTAATTTTATATTTTATATCCTTTCACCGCAGTGCGCGTCTTATGCATCATGTCTCCGAACGACACCAAACGGCTCGTAATCGGTGAATTCGCATTGCGCAAGAGGAAAAACTGAATTGAATTGCTATGGCTTCATTAGATATGCACATGTTGGCTGCGGCGATGCGTGCGCTTCTTGTTTTTATCACATTTTGATTCGAATTTGTATGCAGCATGCTCGCTCTTCATTTTATTATTTTATTTCGCCGTGTGTATCGAGTGCAAACTGTGGCTGCATGAGCTGCACAACATCTGCTCGATATCGTCAGAACGTCAATAAATGTTTGCACTGAGTTCGCACCAATTCCTCCTCAATGGCTTTATTGAATATTAGCATAGTTCTAAACAAGAGAAAACGACTTTAAAATATTTTGCTACTCGTAAATTTATTCATTTTTCCAACTATGTGGATTCTAAAATAAATTTCACTCTAGTAAATTAATTATTTGCGATGTAATTTCATTCGTTAATTATTGAGCTCACAGTGTGTTTATTTATTTATCTCCTTTAGAAATTGTAATTTCATTTCACTTTGATCAACGAAATGTTTTGATATCCGTACATTCGTGAATCTATTCATTAAACAAACAGCCTGATTAACAAACTCTAATTCTAGCCATGCCAGTTTAGATAACCACAACAAAAGAAGATAGTCGAATTCGTAATAATCATTTATGTGTATTTTGAATTACTCTTGAAAATTATAAATCAGATTGCTAGAAAAATTCTGTGGTAAGAGTATTAGAATTGACCAAAGAAAAATATTACTTGTAGACTTTAACATAGCGATTCGAAGAGCAGACTTGATTTTCGGTAGAAAAAACTTTCAAACCATGCTAAACCCAGCACGCAAAAGAAGAAACCCGAATGTATGAAATAGCAAACTGACACACACGCCGCTGGCTTACGCGGACGACCATCAATACGATTGGCGAAGGTTCAAAGGATTGAAAGGATTTTCCAACGGATTTTCAAGTATTGGCCAAAGTATTGGCTTGCGCACTGCCCCCAAGAAGTCGAAGAGCAAGGGCGCCAAACGACGCCATCGACTGCAGCGCCTTGGAAACTTGCGCGCCGCAAAAGCCGCGCAAAGAAGTCGCACACGCCAAAGAGAAAAACTAGCAGTCAAAGTTTTCGCTGCGCAAACCCCGAAAGCCAAATGGATAAATGAACAAAGAATACACTGTTCGCTCGATTGTTCGAGCACATCGTAACATTATTGAATTCGAAAGCAAATTCATATTTGCGCTTTTCATACGTGCAAGAAATCTTTTCCACTATTCACTATCTCACATCCAATAATAAGTAAGTTCGAACAAGTAAAACGCTAGAGCAAAAATTTTATTACCTGATTATTTGAAGAATATTGCGTGAATTCCATAATAAACTATTGCAACGTAAACAAATAGTTTTTGAGTGCACACTACAGAATTAGCACTAACAGGAAACCGGAAACTGTACGCTCATCCTGCATGATGCCTTGAGCCATCCAATTACACGTTTCCTGAATTAATTTTTACGTCCAGCGCTAACAAGTGGACTTTACTCATTGTGACACTAATAAATATTGACGATCGCACATCACAGCACACTTAATGGTGAAGTTGATGACGTCAACGCCATCGCGCAATCGAACGTCGAGCTCTCAATCGGCGAATGGCCATCGGCGACGCGCACTTTTATTTTAAGTATTGCTTTTTGAACTGGATGTGTAACAATGTAAAGCGCAACAAATGGTCAGCGCGCTGTAAACGCGGAAGTGCAATGACGTCACAAATAGTTATGACGTGGATCGCAGAAAGCAAACAACGCGTCGATGTTTGGTGAGTACCTACTTATGATCGAACTTTCTGCAATTAATTTATATGGTCAGCGCACGTCGAACGAGCGCACGCACGCTGTATGTGTTATTCGATGGCGACGATGTCCGTGCGAAACTGAAAGCAATCCGAGCTGCATGGCTCTGCAAGCAACGTGCGTTTGTGTTTTAAATTTAGCTGAGACTCTCCAACGTTGGTGAGCGCCTTTTCCAAACACGCGCCGACTAGCGTACTATGCGTGCGTAAGTGAGCAAATGTGCTAGCGAACGATAAAGTAGGATGAAACCAAAAAATGTGGAAAAATTCTGCTCAATCCTGATGGAAATAAAAACTGCTGAAGGACATCCAGGTTGTTTGCTGTGCTGAAATTACACTAGGGATTTAGGAGCTTCTTTACTGCGCTGTACGTGTTTATAATTGCTGTATTTCTCATATGTTTGCGACACGTGTTGCAAGGATTCCGGATTAAGATGCGTCTTAAAACTTTCCCACAGGATGCATAAATTTTTAAACGAATTTGACTTTAAGCTTTGCCGTTAAAGATTAAAATCAGCATACCTTAGCTGTTATCGTCTAGTATTTATAATTTTATGACAATTTTACGTTTATGACATTTAGTAATTTTACAAGCAATAACCATGATTAGTTTGAAGAAAAGATGTATAATAATAAAAGATAATATTTATTTTAAAAGTGAGTTGATAGCTAGATGCGTCGTTTAGCAAAAGTGGTCAGTATTTTATATATTTGTAAGTCCACAACACATTAAGCATTTAGGCCACTCAATACAACATGAACTCAAGAACTTTTAACAAGCCAATCGAATAGTGAAAATCATAAATAGCACAGCGATGTAAATATAGTCGGAGCAGCAGCCACGACGTCTCAAAGACTTTGTAAAGACGCGCATGAGGAAGGAAATTAATGCAACACTCATTATGCGTGCGCGGCAAGGCGAGTGCTAAATTTAGGCGCCATTGGTGCAAGAATAGGTCCAGACTTATTAGTTTACTTAGACGTCGCGCGTCGCGTTATTATTGAGTCGCAGGCGCGCAAATGTCTTTGAATCGCACTTAACACACATATTCTTTCGCGGACGCGCGCAGCTGCGCCTCCTAACACAATTTGAAATGTCAGCGCAATGAACATGAAATTTGCATATGCCATTAGACACATTAATAAAACGAATTAGAACGCGAAACGGGCAGAAAAACTTGTACGTACGCGGGCGCACAAACTGTTAAAAGTATTTTTAGGTCGTATCACTATTAGAGGCACCTCCGGCAGTCTGTTTGCACAATGGCTTGCCGCCTGCCACAGGCAGAGCTGCGGAAAGTGCTTGTTGCCGGAGCACGAGCGCGTCTGAAAAGCAAAATAAACGAAGAGACGCGGATCAAACGGGTTGCTTGCTTTTGATTAAAATCATCAAATTCTAAGATAATTTACGCGCGTCGTTAGTGAAAGAGGTTCGCACCACCGAAAAAGTTCGGGCAGGCATTCAAAGCAGAAACAACGAGCACACAGCAAACGCAGAAATTCGTCGAGTTTACGCGGCGGCGGCAACGGCGGCGGCAGTTCGTTTATGTTTTTGGAGGAAAAAATTAATGGATGCTAATGGAACTGTTCAGTCGGCGTTCAATTATTTATTATACAGCTTATAATGGACTCGGGCGTAAAAACAAATCGAAAACCATCATTCGAATAGTTTATTGCTTGTTTTATTCCACAATTTATTTAGCACTTTTACACGATTTTATCTTTGTACATCTCGTTATTTTTGGTTTTAATTTCATGTCAATTAATTTCTCATTACTGCCGCAATTATGAATTAATAATACTTTTAATTATAAGGCATAATTAAATACAATCTGGAACAAAATTTAAATATGTATGGAATTAATTAAAAACTGTACTTTCTCTCTGAAAGTTATTAAAAGTTATTAATTATTTTCTTACGTACTTCCTATAATTGTGAATAAATTTCACAATTATTTATTACATAATTTTATAATTTCTTTATTGAACCCCTCAAAAACAATAATGACCATTTTGATGCCAAATAATGAAACCAATTAAAACCGAAAGTAATCTAATTATCATCCTGTCCGCGTATAATTAAATATTCTTAATTTACGCCCACAAATCAATACATCTTCGGGCAGCTCATTAGGCGACCGAAAATAAAAAAGAACTCAACAACGTTGATTGCACGCACTACCCCGAAGGGCATCCTTTCGCTAATTAATCAGCAATAAATCAAGTAATCAGAACTGGCTCATTAAACATTTTTCCCAAAATGAAAAAAAACATCTACATGAAAAATCCTTGAAGCGAAAGCGTTACGCTCGAAACTTTTCGGCTGATTTTCCTGCGATTTGCATTAAAATATTTCATTATTAGCATATTTTGCGCATTATACGCAAATCCATGCCCTTTTTCCTCACATTTTACGTTACATTTCGACGGAGCAAGGACATGAATTTGGCGCATTTTTCATCTGAGCGACGGTTTTTCTTTCAATCGCAAATGTTTTTTCCCTTTAGCCATGGCGATTTTTTCCATCCGTCGGCACGCGGGCATGTGTTGCGGCTTTATGTTGCGTGTTTTACCATAAAATGCCAATCGACAAGACAAACGGCATTGATCTATGACCCACCACCACCGCCACCGCTGCCGCCTCCACCGTCATCGCCGCTTTGTTTTAACGCGCGTGCGGTGAAAGGAAATCCTGTTACATTGTATTATCAAACACGTTAAAGTGGAACCAAAACAAACGCGCCGAAAAAGAAAATAGTCTATGGGGAGAGACGATGGTAAAACAACAAATAATCCATCCTGTGAATTTATTTAAAGAAGCATGTGATATTTGCAATTACTTGCAAGTGCACTCGTTAAATAAACATGCAATTCGTAAATAAATTCGCAAAAGTTTCGCCGAGTGTTTAGCGCGCGTTTAGAAGTGCATTATAAAAAGTTAAATCAGCAATAAACCGGGCGCATTACTTGCATAAATCACGTATGCGAAACGCGCGAAAAGCAATAAAAATCAACTCGGTGCGTATTTATATTAGGCGATCATGACGGGTTTTATGCTTTTTGTAATATTTCTTCATGTCTGTTTATTGACTTCATCAATGTATGATTAATGTGTCGTTACTCAAAATTGTTACGGAATAATTTTGGTCTGCTTAATTTTTTTCAGCTGTTTGCTTTAGTGTTTCGTAAATTACAGTCTCAAAATAATTATCTCGTTAAAATCTGCTATGCAGAAAAAATCGAGATTTATAATTTCTGGTAAATTTCTTAACACAATGTTTATTAATTCATTACTAGAACATTAATACTTACAACAGTTTAAAGTTGGTTCATTTAAAATCGTGAAAAATCTAAACAAAAATACTTTTCGACTCAAGAGCACGTTCTCCTTTTTATTCATAATCGTATAGTTTCTTATTTAACTGAAGACATACTTTGCATGTAATTTTACCTTTATTTGCACTTGTTCAGCGTGTCAGTTTCGTTAACGATGGCAGGGCTCGGAGGCTCGTTATCCACTCGATGATTGGTGATTAATAATCGTGATTAATGGCCTTTGATGTATACGCGCAGAGTCATAAACAAACGTTACACAGCCTGTATAGGGATGCACACACGTACGTATACTTAGCGGTGGTAGACAAATTCATTCCAATCTCTCCCTGTGCTGTCATTCGTATATGTGCACACATTCAGTGCATGTAGCTTGCAACTAGATAGGCCTTCCGAAGCGTGCCTAAGTCCTGGATGTGCGATATACAGTCATGAACACATGCGCGCGTGCACCTCGCTCGTCCCGTTTGGTACAACGCCTCGCTGGCTGGCACTTAGCGCGGAAAATGAACACGAGCTTGCGGATGATCATGATGATGATATATTGGGGGGAGGCGCACCATCGATACTAATAACCGGCAGGATAATAAGGACAATAAGGACTAACGAACGTGTAACGGGTGCCGCTTGCAGCACGAACCATCTCAGCCAATGTGGCTAGGCCTTAGGTAACAAGCGCAATCAGGAACTGGCCACGATTTCGATTCTGCTGCACCAAGGCACGGCACCGAAGCCAAATATTAAGGTTGCGAGGTTTACTAAACTAATCACGCGAAATGTGCAGATATCATAAACACTAATCGTCGTCGTCCTCCTCTTCCTCTTCGCTCTTGATAATGCCCAGCGTCTTCGCCACGCGCTTGACGTTTGCGATTACTTCCTCCTGCACGAGATTGAAGCTCATGGCGAGCAGCGCAATGCCGAAGAGGAGATAAAGCGAGCAGAACGCTATGTTCTTCTTGAACTCCTCGTTTTTGACGCGCTTGGCGGGCACGAAATCCCCGAAGCCGATCGTCGTCAACGTAATGAAGCAGAAATAGGCTGCGTCCAAATACTCCCACTCTTCCCAGTAACTGAAGAGGAACGTTCCGGCAAAGATGTAGCTTATCACCAGGAAGACGCACAACCAAATTGGTACTGGTTTTGTATGGCTGCGCATCGCTTCATACTCGCTCGCACTCGAGTAGAAGTCAATGTCGGACGCGTTGTCCAAATATTTGGTTTGGTGCCCGTAGCCCAGGGGTGACATAATTTTCGGACTCGAGTAATTCGCTAAACAAATCGCAAATATAATTGTTTAAATGGCTATCGCGTTTGCTAACAGAGAGGGGAATACTTACGACGGCGTTTACGCTGTCGCTGTTCATCCTCGCGCATCGAGGAGCTCGTCGGGGATGGCTCCCTCGGGATATCAAGTGTGTTTCGATTCGGTGGCATTGAATTGCTTCGTAAGTTTGCTCGCGGACTTAGCTCGTCCTCGGAATAGTCAAACTCGTCGGGTTGAAAGCGGCGTCGCTGCCTTGAATCCTTCTTTGGTGGTGGCTGTCGTTGTTCGTGAGTCTTTTGTCGACGCTCCTCGTAGGTGATGCCTGGCAAGTGACCCTGCAATTCATTCTCGTCGACCACGTAGCGATTGGTAACGATTTTTATGCTGCTCATTACTGTCGGATCAATTAAATTGTTACGCTGCAGACGGCGTCGATCCAGGGAACCACCACGCATCTGTGGTCGTTGTGCAGAGCTGCCACTGCTTCGCAAGCTGGTGAACTCTTCATCATGGTTTGACAGCTTCATACGTGGCAGACTCTGACCACGCTTGTAGTGACTCATTCGCATCTGGTGGTCATCGTAGAGTCGCAGCTCCGTGTCGGAATACGAGGAGGCAAATGCACTGTCTGCTGACCTGGTCGAGGTTCGCACAGTGCGTTTTATTGAGGACGTCCTTGAACGTCCCACATTTCATGTGTTAAGACTCAAACCAAACTACCTCATTCGTGTAGTTTCACTTTCGCTTACCTTTGCTGCCTGATTGTGCCTCGAGTGGAGCGATTACGTCGATTCTTTTTCGGCTTCTTGGTGCAAACGTAACAGCAGACTTTCCAGTAAAGAAATCTGAACGAAGTGGCCATGATGTCCCCAATGTTCGAAAGGCAAAGTAGCATTAAAGGGATTCCCAAGATTGCGTAGAAGATTGTCACTACCTTTCCCCATGTGGTTTTTGGAGCAATATGGCCATAGCCTGGAAACAATATAATCTTTTTGTTGCTTCATTTTTCATTCAAGATAAAACTGGGTCGTGGTTACATATGAAATAGGCTCGAAAATAATTCGAGTTGAAACGGTTTTATACCCTATTCAGGGAATTTTTGCCCATTTTGCAATTCAATTGCGGAATTTCTGGGTACCACACATAAATTGATGTTGCGTATCTTCTTTGATAAATCTCGATAAAAAATTCATTGCTTTTGCCTAATATATAAAGCTTTTTATGCTGTTCTGTAAACATAAGTTGACAAAAGGAAGATTGTTATTATTACAGCACATATTCTGCCATTCTGAACAATTCTCTTGAAGTTCGCAAGTTCCCTGAAGTGCTGTTAGCACTTCCGGTTGTATTTCCTGTCGTATTAACAAAAATAAACTTGCTTCACGAAGATATATTCTCAAAGGTCATTATTAGTAGACATCACCACAAAGCAGTTTGCCTTCTGACCAAATAGCGTAATTCTTGTATTTCCTTGCAATTTTTCTGCTTAATGACTAATATTACTTTCATTGACATATGAAATTTGACAAATAAGAACAGGATGAGGACATAGTTACCCACTTATTGTACTCTAGATACAAGGTTTTGCCATAACCTCTCATAATATTGCATGTCTTTGCAAAAATTCAAGGTAATGAGAAATTAGTTAGAATTGTATTTTTAACAATCAACTTTCCAGACAAATTAGCTTCCGTTAAGAAGTTAATTAATTTCAACGCTCGAATAAAGCTCAAACATAAAGCAAGCAAAAGATGGATGAACTTTGCTGAGAAATATCAAACGCAATCAAGCCCAATGCAATGAAATTATACAAAACTCTTTTCGTGCGCGAGGAATCCATTGAAAAACGAATACGAAAACCGTAGCAAAACGCTGAATTCATGGAACTTTTAATTACGTTCAAACCTCGAGACAGGAGATACCTACAGATAATTGTAAACTAATAAATTACTTCAACTTCGTTACTCTGTACAGCTTCTCGCTCTCCTGCAGCGCGTTGTCGGCGCTCAATTGACACTCAAATTTATTGCATTAAAACAAATCCATTTATTAATTTGCACATTGCTCAACGTACGAAGAAGCGCGCTACATGTTTGATTATTATCAAATTTCAATGCCGCATTTACAAACTTCTTTTCATTCAAGTGCACAAAGCGAAAAAGAGTAGAAGTTAATTAATTTTGTGCCCTTTGGCAAGAGCGCCGTGAGCAACTAAAACTTATATATGCTAATAAAGTTGGCATGGAAGGAGTTGCAATATTTGAGTTGGAGTTTTTCCGCTCGCAGCACACTCGCATAGAATGCGTTTTGCAAAGTAAAAACCAAGTTTTAAGTAGTTTTCTTCCACGGAAGTGTTCTGTATGAAATTGAATATTTTTCAAAATCAACTTTTATGATGTTGACACTAAAAGCCAAATAAGGTTTAGTGTTTTGTTTAAAGTTCAGCAATTCTATCAACATAAAACAATTGAATTTATTGGTGACACTAATTGAATAAATAGTCGTATGTAGATGCAGTCGTGAAGGTTTGGAAAGTACTGAAAGGCAATATGACGATGAAATATTTATGCTTATGATGAGATCAGTTTTTGTCAGAGCTGTTGTTCGTACGTGCTCACTTTCATTTTCATGCCCGCTGGCCAGTCGCATGCTCAAGACAACAAATTGCAGCGATCAATTTGATTGTTGCACGCGCAACGACAGCAAATTCATGTCTGAAGAATATAAATGTCTATCATGTCCCATGCAGCCATATAATACGAAACACTTTTAATCATATTACTTTACTCATATTACGAATAGACACATCCGAGCATGTATGAGATAAACTTGACCCACTTAACGTTCCTTCGCATTTTCGATTTCGTTTGCTCGTCGCAAGTTTTGCGGTCACGAAACTAAGAGAAGAACGTTGCAAATAACTTTGCGAATTTGTTCTGACAGCGTTAATTTAGAGACCTTGGAATAAGTAATTTGCCAAATAATTTTTTACGATAAAATATATTAAATTAGACATTCCATTTTCAATAATTGATTAATTAAAACTTTGCAATGTAATCTTAGCAACATGTATTTTGCTATTTAAATCAACATCGATCTATTGATTACGAAGATTTAAAATGCGCTGGGGTTTTCCAATGATTATCCACTATTACGAAACGCAATGGAAAGTTGTTGTTGGTACCAAACATCGAAAAGGCCTTCATTAAACGCACATGCTACTTGTTAAAATTGATAGTAATTTACATAATCGCGACATTTAAATCCGAGCGACAAAGTGTTTTATGTAAATATCTTAAAATAGTTAAATTATGAAAACAATTACAACCCGTAAATTAAGCGATGCACTGACAAGGAACTAATATACAAACAAAACGCAATTGCCAGAGTTGAACGCCGAAGATTATACCAAAGGTTTATTGGCCGGAGTATGGGAAGTTGCACGTTGTGGCTGGCGAAAACCAGTAAGAAAGAGTGCATGATGGAAAGAGTATATAAATCGAAATGCTGTTGCGGTATTAATTTGTAGTTATGTAAGTGCCACTGAAGGTATAGTAGCTGGCCAGTTAACGTTGAAGAAACGACAAGAAACG
The DNA here is from genome assembly GCA_030264675.1 of Anaulacaspis nigra. Taxonomy (NCBI): domain Eukaryota; kingdom Metazoa; phylum Arthropoda; class Insecta; order Coleoptera; family Staphylinidae; genus Anaulacaspis; species Anaulacaspis nigra. Next base: position 3,435 of record JARJDV010008356.1, on the reverse strand, counting down.
ATTGAAAATAAATTGGATACCGAATAGAAAAACGCGCTTAAAAAGAAAGGAGTTCCTTGTTTCCGCTTAGTTTTTGTGTGCGCCCAATAAAGTTGTCGTGATTTCTGTGCTATTATTTAATCATTAAAAAAGATTTTTAGTTTATTCAGTATAGTATAGAACTTAAAAGTGAATTGAAGTAAAGTTTTACAACTGTGGAACATGTTAAAACTTGGTGAGTTTGTAATAGAAGTTTGCATTTAAATATTGTAGTAATGTTGAACATAATTTCTCAAATTGTTCGCTCGTTGGGCTTTATTCTTTAAAGTTAACATCATTCATCATTTGCATTCATATTTCCGCGCATGAATATAAACAGTGCGTGTGTGTTTTATACTTGGTCTCCCGTGGCAGCATCAGGGCTTCAAACCATCATTGCATGACAATTCTCTTTGGACATTACCCTACAACTGGTGCTGCCCCCCGGTTTAAAACCATGGCGGAATTGCATTGCTCTGGAGAGATGGATGTTGTGCGCCTCTCATATGTGTTTCATCCATGCACAAGTCCTGCAGAAGAAAGTATATTTCATAGAACCGTACGCACGACTCGTCATAAAACCTTTACGACGAATGGTCATTACGTGCAGCGGATACATGACGAGTGGTTTAAGTTCGCTATTGCAATGGCTTCAATGCTGCCTCTCAACACCTTGCGTTTATTTCAAGTTGCGATTTTATTCCCGATTTAAATTTTTATATTTCTAAAACACCCATTGAATTTATTGCATTTCAGTTGTCGTCTTGGCATTCGTGGCGATTACGTGCGCCGGAGAGGACAAAAAGTGGGTATGGGATGGCAATTCACGCGCGAACAAATTGCAAAATGATCCAGGAACCAATACCTTACGAGCATCGCCACGCTATGAAATATTCGAACCAGACTACGACTACAACAGACCACCACCAAGACCTATCAGACCTCAAGGACCAATCAATAATTATCCTAATCGTCCAGGTGACGATTATGGTAGACCTGGCTATTATCCAAATACAGATATCCATGGGCGACCGCCTGTAAAGCAGTTTGACTCGTGCTCATGTACAGAGAAGTTTAATTGCCAAAGTCCCGGAATATCTTATGTAAGTTTTAAATACTTAATTGGCCATTATAAGTACTCTATAATGAACATTTAACAGGGTCACTGCGATGTTGGAAAATCTTATTGCTGCTTTAACAGACATGGAGGGCTTGAACTTGGACCAGCACCGAGCCGACCAATTCAAAGTCCTGCAAACGGTATTCTAGTTGGGCCATCTAATGGTGGGGACATTGGATACGGAAATTCCGGATACAATGAACCCTTTAACCGACCAAATTATGGAAGACCTTACCCTCCAGTTAGGCCAGGTTATGGTGGTGGACCGCAAGGAGTTTTGGTCGGTCCCGGAGGACCAACTGGCATTATTGGACGTCCAGGTTATGGAAGACCTATAAACAGTGCATCAAATGGAATCCTAGTTGGTCCAGGTGGACCATATGATAGACCAGTATATGGTGGAGGTTACAAAAGACCGTTTAGCATTTTCGGCAGATCAGCTGGTAAAGCAAGTGACACATTAGCAGATGATGACAAAACTGATGATAAGAATTCATAAACTTTTCGTGAGAATGTGAAATTCAATCCGATACTAATATTTTGAGAAACCAAAGTAAAATTACTTGTAAATATTGTAGTATTACGACATATATTTATAAATAATGGGCGTTAATGCCAAATTAAATGCCAATTAAAATGTAGGTTTCCAAATTGTATTCTGAATAATTATGTGTACGAAAACTATCTGGTTACGTCAAGATGCACACAATCCACATACATTGCAAATGCTGGAATGAAACTTGCTGTTGAAGTACCACAATGAAAATCAATTGGAAAGTTTATTGGTTGCAAGGCGTGTTGCTGCACATTTACCCACACGCAACAGGCTGCTTTTAGAACATTGTCTGTAACAGTTTCAAATCTCTTCAACTGACAGCGCTGCCAGCAGGGAATATAATCATTACTGTTCTCCCCACTAATTGTTGCTTCAACAATTATGAACTAGCAACTAAATTGCGCTTCTATTAGCTATATAGCAATATTAAAACTTACCGATGGTGGTGATGACGATGATGGAATAAAATAGTGCGCCAGCCAAACTCCACTGAACATTGTTCGGGTCCTCGTCGCCATCCCATCCATCTTTTGTAATCGCCTTTAGTAACGCAGTCTCAAAGTCCTTCAAACGTAAAATCACTGATTTGGTGAATTCGTCCTCTTTCAAAACTTCCGACCCAGTTGTGGTCAATTTCCACAACTCATCAGTAATATTGTAACGAATTTTACTGATATTCCTCTTCACCTGCACGAATAATACATTTTCATTTCGTTGCATTTATAATACTACAGAAACTGTACCTCTTTCTCGTTTTCTTCCTCAAGGTGCTGAAATGTTACAGCTCCCAAGATGCAGTAGCTGACAACCATGGAAACCAACGTGATGTGGGAGAAAAGAAACGTGATAGTTTTCCACGTGTACCGAACGCAGGTGCCACATGCACTTGGCTTATTAAGTTTTTGCATTTCCGGATCATAGTGGTACATCGAACGCGACATATTTTCCAAACCGAATACAAACTCACATTGAGAAATTTGTTGCGTGGGATATATAACACAAACTTTCAATATCACGTCTGTTTTCTTGTAAAATTGCCATTTGTAGAACAAATAATTATAAACTGTATAACAATATTGCGAAAACAATGATTTTAGTGTTTATTGAATTGTCGCTGTTCTTACACCAACTAACCCATTCAACTCGCCAACACTCGGAAAAGTTGAAGCAAGCGGTCATATATAACTGATCTATTTTTGTTTCTTCTGTGAAACCTAATGTAGATGGAAGAAAATGTAAACTTTTCGTGTTTAAATTTATAAATCGAAGCACACGTATATTATTGGCTCGACAAGCCTCTGCCATCTACCAAAAGCTTCACACAATTCTGCAGTTTCCATTCTGTTGAAAGAGATATTGATCGTTATTCGTTTTCGCACTCATACTCCTACTCAACGTTCTTTAAAAATTAATATATTGAACGGATAATCTGATAAAGGATAATTATGTTAATTAATTAGTTTGAGATAAAGAAGATTTTTAGTATAATCTTGGATATCCCAATTCTTTCAGTATCCGTTTTGAAAAGCATGTTTAAATTCTAGTATCCTTTACTTTTGTGTAGGTTCGAAATTCCAGCCTATAACTTTTGCTTGATTTGTTAAAAGAAAACTACAAATATAGGTTTACTTCCGTGACGTCACATGCTTCATAGCATAGTGGTGAGAACTGTGACTCATAAATCGTGGGTAGTAGGGTTCGAATCCTGGTCGGAGCCAATATAGGAATTATTATAAATACC
>JARJDV010008355.1:0-14738 GCA_030264675.1 Anaulacaspis nigra | reverse complement strand
CAACAACAACAACAACAACAACAGCGGCTTTATTGCTTACTCACGCTGACATTAGTGCGGACAATGTGCGTTCATTTCATAATTGCTTTTATTTGAAAAAGGTAGAAGAATCGAAGAATGAGCACAATTTACAAGAAATTGAGTGCAATAGGTAAGTAATAGTGGGGGATTAGAGAATTAACGGCTTAGTGCTTTATGATATGGATTAAAATATTACACGAATTTCGATGGCTTAATGTGATCCTATTACTGAAAAATGTTAAGACTACGTATTCAAATATTTTAATTCGGGTGAAGCAAAGTGTTAGATTTGAGGTAATATTTTGCGGTTTGGTTTGGTAAACATTTTGGGAATTTTATGAGTGGAAAGAATTCATAATGCATACGACATTCTAGAAAGTTCTAGAAACTTTTTTTGCACAAGGCAAAAAGTTAGGTTATTGGGCAAGCCTATTACTAAAAAAACTTTAAGAATATGTATTCAAATATTTTAATTCGGGTATACCAAAGAGGTAGATTTGTTTGTATTGATATTTTGCGATTTGGTTATGAACCATTTTAGTAAACAATTTAATTAAAATCCAAATTCATCAGAATTAATAATTAATTAATTAATTTGCATTAATATTTTAAGGTTTGATTTTAAACCATTCTAAGTAACGGTTGATTTAAAATCCCTAGAAATCTAGGGAATTGTGCACGAGGGGAAATAATTGTTAACGCATACATCATTTTTTAATACATAATGCAATAAATGAGGTTAGAATTTATTCACATGAAATTGTAATTAAAATAATCACCTAAGTGATAATAAGTGTTAAATAATTTACTCAAATTTTAAATGGTTATTCAATAATTACATAAACATCATTTATAATCCTGATAAATTAAAATGTCTGATTGATTAAGTTAATAAATAAATATCTTTTCGATCAAATTTTGCTTTTTTGCCATAAACTATTTTCGTAAACTCGAGTTCAGTACATTTAAAGCTACCAGAAATTTTGCATGAATGTAAAACATTGAATTAATACGTAATTTCTACAAATTTGGAAATTTTTTTAAGCTTAAAAAGTTAGGTTAAGAAATATTCAAACTAAATAATAAAAACTATCAAAACAATCGAAGTTTTCCTACATTTTCCAAGCTTACTGAATATTCCGCACTATAAGACGCTACCTTTTTACCTAGAACATAGAAAAATGAACTTAAAATTGCCATTCGCCTTGAGCTTTGATGGTGTGACATAGCTAAAAATTAAACGTTAACAAAATCATCCTAAAAATTCGTCATTTGATGCGGGAAATATAATCAATAAATCAATAGACAAAGCTTTATTGTAAAGTAATTAAATTTAAGAAATTCTTAAGATTCCCAAGCCATGCAAACATAAACCAATTATCTGCTTTGTTGTGTGTGTTTTTGCATCGAGTCGTAAACCAAAATCAGCTCAATTAGCATAGCGCAGCGATGATCGCTTGGTGGTGGCTGTGGTGCATTCTTAAGATTTCTCTTACGACTCACTATGCACGCCATTAGCGTTGTGCGCGCGCGCGCTAAGCGAACAAAAAAGATGTGCAAGTTTGCATGGCCATAAAACTCTAATGCATGATGCATCCTCTCTCGCGAGCGCGCACACACAACAACGCATTAATATCGAACGCGTATCCGAAATAATAAATGTAGTGCTTTGCATCTTGTTCGATTCTCTCTCGTCTCTCGGCCATTTGCATCCCGCACATAAATAATTTTTCTACACGCGCTGTTGTTTGTTTTTGCCTCGCTACGCGCTCCACGGCCAACACACCACAGCCACTTTATATTCTTTTCTTTCCATTTTTCCATCGTTCCTCACCACGACGCGTTTTGTTATTTTGATTTACCAGTTATTGGCTCGCGAAGAGACGCCGAAGAAAAAACATTAGATATTTCCATGAGTACGACAAGTATTTCTGAAAAATGCTTCGAATATAAATCAAATTGTTGAATTTGTATCATTCCCTTTTTTGTAGCATTCCACTGTTTGCCCGCTTTTGATTTATTGCTGTCACTCGTGTGTAAGGTGTTAGGGCACTTGCCTTGCCTTCTTGGCTTTGGACGGATGGACGGACGAAATTTTACGACCGTTTTCGGTGGAAGAAGCATAAGAATTTTGTGCCAAGTGAATTTTCAAAGACGATTGTTTGTTTCGTAACGGGAATTTTGACGAGATTTGTGTGTGAATAACAAATACTATCTGCAAGGACATCTTATTTTAAAATTGAAATTTAAATATTCTAATTGCTTTCGAGTTCCACAAAAATCCAACCTTAAAATTTAAGTACTTACTTAAGTAATTTCTTTTTAAATAATCTTTTTTCTTTTTTTAAATTTGTTTATTTAGAAAACTTTAATAGAAAAATTTGGAGCACAAAGGAAAGATGACTTAAGTAACTACTTAATGACTTATGACTTAGGTAGCAAAATTTTTGCCAAACGTGGATTTAATCGCATTTCTTGCCGCATTTTGAGGTCATTGATTCATTTTGATTGCTTTCGAATACTCTTTAAATTTAAGTAGTTACCTAAATAATTTGTGTTTTTCCTGTTTTCACAATTACTTAAGTAACTACTTACATTTTAGGTTATATGTAGAGCAATTCTCTAGCATACACTTGCCCCGTGCCACAAAATTTTTGCAGAAAGTGGATTTAATCGCATTTCTACCCGTATTTTGAGGTTATTGATTCATTTTCATTGCCTCTTTAAATTTAAGTACCTAGTTACAGTTACCTTTTCTGCTTTTACAATTACTTAAGTAACTACTTAAATTTTAGGTTATATTTTGAGCAATTCTCTAGAATACTTTTGCCCCGTGCTAATTTTCTTTGTAAAAAGTGGATTTAATCACATTTCTTGCCAAATTTTGAAGTTATTGATACATTTTCAATGCTTTCGAAGACTCTTTAAATTGAGGTAGTTACTTAAGTAACTTGCGTTTTTCCTTTTCTGCTTTCAGAATTACTTAAGTAACTACTAAAATTTTAGCTTATATTTAGAGCAATTTTCTAGAATACTCTTGCCCCCTGCTAATTTTTTTTGTGTAAAAAGTGGATTTAATCACATTTCTTGCCAAATTTTGAGGTTATTGATTCATTTTCATTGCTTTCGAAGACTCAAATTGAGGTAGTTACTTAAGTAATTTGTGTTTTTCCTTTTTTGTTTTCACAATTTCTTAAGTAACTACTAAAATGTCAGTTTATATTTAGAGTAATTCTCTAGAATACTCTTGCCCCCTGCTAATTTTTTTTTTGGTAAAAAATGGATTTAATCTCATTTCATGCCAAATTTTGAGGTTATTGATTCAGCTATTTCTTTCGAAGACTCTTTAAATTTAAGGAGTTACTTAAGTAATTTGTGTTTTTCCTTTTCTGCTTTCACAATTACTTAAGTAATTACTTAAATTTAAGATTATATTTAGAGCAATTCTCTAGTACACACTTGCCCCGTGCTAAAATTTTCTTTTAAAAAGTGGATTTAATCTCATTTCTTGTCGCATTTTGAGGTTATTGATTCATTTTCAATCTTTCCGAAGACTCTTTAAATAAGTAGTTACTTACGTAATTTATTTTTCTCATTTTCTACTCTCATAATTACTTAAGTAAGTACTTAAATTTTAGATTCTTTTAAAATGAGTTATTATGCTTTGTAAACAAATTTAATTTATTATTTAATTTATTGATTTAACAATTAGAGCATTTAAAGCACAAAGATAGATTACTTAAGTAAATCCTTAAATTTAAGTTTAGTTATTATGCATTACAAATAGATTAATTCACTAATAATTTATCCCCAAGTAATATTATCATTTATTTATTGCGATGTTACTATTCATTAATATTATTATTAATTTTTAGAGTGAAATAGAGAACATTTAAAGCACAAACGAGAGATTACTTAAGTAATAACTTAAATTTAAGCTTGGTTATTACGCATTATAGACCAATTGACCAATAATTTATCCAAAAATAATATTATCATTTATTTATTGCGATGTAACAATAAATATTAATTAATATTATCATGAAATTATTATTAATTTTCTCATTTGTTTGTTGAATAATAGCAATAAATTATTATGACCATTTGCATTATTTAAATTAATTAAATACGCAATTAAAATTGATTTATTAATTGCTATAAAACGATAATTAAATTAATTATTCGAGATAAAATCTCACTTTTATCATTCGTTAGATAACCCAAATAGCAGATTGATATTTTATCATTTTTAAGACCTGGCAAAACATCAATTTCGGTACGTTGCACAAACGATGTCTTCGCATCTAATCTTTTACGTTTTGTTGCTACCTCTCTGATCTCGCGCGGAGATCCGGTCGAACGATAAGGGCGAAACCCTTAACTGTGTCGTCCCTCTTTGAGCTTTATTGTCTTGCAGTGTGTCAAGTTGAAAGTCGTTGGATGAAAAATTAATGTGCGGCTGCGCAGTTAGCAATGTTTTACAATCATCAAAAAAGATTTCGGTATTCGGTCGGACAGCGATTTCTCGAATTTGGAACATATTTTATCGTTCAAAACTTGTCGTGTCTTTGCGGTGGCTGCTAACGCGACACGGGCCGCACAAGATCTTATCGCGCTATTTTTATTATTTAATTTCATTCGTTTTATTTTGCCCGCTCGGGTTTTGGAGAGTTAGATGGAAGTGATGTGATTCATGTTTTAATTTCGAAATAATTTTAATAGGAAGCCAAGATTCATGGATGAATAATTCATGTTTTTTTTTATTTTGCTGAATTTAAGAGTTACATACTTGAATTTTTTACAATTTTGTGTTATTTTGGAATAATATTCATAGGGTGTTACAGAATTCTAAATAAAATTGATTTATTTAGTGATTAAATCAAAAATATAATAAATAATGATAAAATTTATTAAATTGGCAAAGTAAACGAAATGTTACTGACAAGATTAATCTAACCTTAAAATAGTTAATAGTTTATTATATTCAACGATGTTTACACTTTTTGAGGAGTTTATTTGAATACTCTGTTTATATAAACTTCTGTTGCCCACGAATATTATGATTACAAAAGTCACTAATAGATATGTTATTAAGGGGATTAATCTAACCTCAAAATACTCGACAGTTTCCTAATGCTTAACAGATTTTGTGCTATTTACAGAGCTTATTATATCACTTTGTATATTAAAATTTGAATGAACCACGAAAATTTTGATTACTAAAGTCAACAATAGAAGTGTTATTAAGGAAATCAATTCAACCTCAAAATAATCGATAATTTCCTATTATTTAACAGATTTTATGCTTTGTACAGAGTTTATTAAAACACTTTGTGTATTAAAATTTGAATCGTCCACGAATATTATAATTACAGAAGTCAACAATAGAAATGTTATTAATCTAACCTCAAAATACTTGATAATTTCGTAATATTTAACAACCTTTTTGTTTTTTGAGGAGTTTATTTTAACACTCTGTATATTAAAATTCGGATTCCTTACGAATATTATGATTACAAAAGTCAACAATAGAAATGTTATTAAAAGGATGAATCTAACCTCAAAATAATCGATAATTTCCTAATATTTAACAGATTTTATGCTTTTTATGGAGTTTAGTATAACACACTGTATATTAAAATTTGAATTACCATGAATATTATGGTTAATTATTGCAATAAATTATTACAACAATAGTAATGTTATTAAGAAGATGGATCTAATCTTAAAAAAATCAATAGCTTCCTAATATTCAACAATTTTTAAACTAGTTGAGGAATTTATTATACCACTTAGTTTATTAAAACATAAATCACCACAAAAATTATGATTTAAAATATCATTAAATTAGTACAAAAATAGAAACATTATCAAGGGGATTGATGTAACCATAAAATAGTCATACTTTTTTAAATTTTAACAGATTTCATGCATTTTAATGAATTTATTATAACACGCTGTATATTACAACTTAAATCACCACAAATATTATCTTTAAAAAAGTCAATAAATTATTATAACAATTAAAATATTATTAATGTGTTTAATCTACCCTCAAAAATAATCAATAATTTCATAATATTTAACAACTTTCATGCTTTTTGAGATGTTGCATTAATCAAACGTTGAATTGTCCACGAATATTACGATTACAAAATTCATTAAATTAAAACAACACAATAGAAACATTATTAAAAGATTCCCACCTTAAAACCATCAATTGTTTCCTAATATTTAGTTTATTATAACACTCTGTATATGAAAAATGTTGAATTGTCCATGAATATGACGATTACAAAATTCATTAAATTAAAACAACGCAATAGAAACATTATTAAAAAATTCCCACCTTAAAACTATCAATTGTTTTCTAATATTTAGTTTATTATCACACTCTGTATATGAAAAAAGTTGAATTGCCCACGAATATTATGAAAGTGATGTATCCAATAATTTTTTTTATAAAGTTTTTGTTGTTGCTTTTCTACTTAATGTAGTTTGGGCTCATTTTTCTAATATTTATCGCTTGCCTGTTGCACGTAGCGTGTGTAGTCTTAGGAATTATGAGCGAAGGCGAGAGACGACGGCACAAGAAGCGAGGGAGAAAAGTTCTTCTCTTCGTGGCTGCCTGTGTGCCTGATTAGCATAATCAAAACATTCATAATCCCGAATTACATATCGTCTAATGCATGTCCTTTCGTTTTACCTAACTGATATTTATGCGCCATAACCGTTTTGTCTATAATATGCTTATAAGTCTCTCGCTCGTGACGCGCAGCTCTATTGACTGTACGCCCAACGAGGGAGTTGAATAAATTCTAAAATGTTCAAATAATAAAATTTCACATCTCCTTCGCTTGAAACAATGAATACTTAATAAATATTTATCGTTTGCATGCGGTAAAACAAACAAAAATTTATTTAATTAAAACCCACCTTTGCTTTCGAGGAATGTTAAGTGTAAATGTAAAATTCTCGCAGATTAAGCAATTATCTATGATGAGATAACTTTACATAAAACAGTTAATAATCTAATTACATTATTATTATTGAATTCCTTAACAAATTAAACTAATATTTCACTTCCACATATCGTTAATATCGATAGATGTAAATACATTCTAAAATATACAGGGTGTTTCAAGAAATCTCATAAAATTCATAATTTTTTCCTCTGCAAATCTTTAATTTATTTTAATTGAATTTTAGTATTAAATTTAATTTGGGAATTCTTTTGTTTTAAGGGGAAATAAGGGGAGTATTAGAGGATTAGAATGCAATGTGCATTCAAGCAAGATCATTAGAGAAGATGACGATGCAATGAAATATTGATGAAATTATCAGCGCAACGAAACGAAGCTGGGATGCGCGAGGAGCGAATATTGAAATTATTGAAACGCAGAGCAAATAAATAATAATTCGTAATGGTGCACGTTCACCAGCCGCGATCGCAAGCGCGCAGCCATCAAAATGTAATGGTTGATAATGATTCAACTCAATCTAAAATATCGAAAAGTTTTAACTGTTCCACAACTACACACGCGCACACATGAGGCAAAGTCGTGGAGAACATCGTGTGGTTAAATGGTGATGGGCTGAAACATTATAGCATTTATTCTATATATAGGCTGGCGCGCTGTTTATGATAAATAATTGGCGTCCCGCGTTCCTAAATCACTATAAATATTCGTAATCATTATGATTGCAATCAAAAACTGATTTCAAACTCATCCATGCAAATGAACTTTTGACTTATTGATAGCTACTTTCAAATTTGGATGCCGTTTGTGCAATGTTTGTATTGCTTTGTTTATCAATCATTTTAAGAAGTTGTAATTCAAAACATAAGAGGCATCTCTATTTATAAGATGATTTTTGGAAAAATCTAATTTTAATATGAAATTTTTTGCTTGTTTTTAACATAATTCATACCTATTAGCAGAAGTAAACTAAAGATTCCCAAAGTATAAAATGGATTTAGAGAAAAATTCTTGAGTAGGCGATGTCTTAAAGTTTAATTTTTAGATAAGACGCACTATCATAAAGCGCATGCTAACTTCAAGTTCAATTTTCGGGTAAAAAATCTCATTTTACAATGCGGAAAATACGGTAATTACCCAGTTGTTTTAAGATTAGTAGGATATTCCACATTTTTAGAAAAAATTATACAATAAATGAATTTTTCTAGGTAAAACCTTATACTGTGGAAAATGCGGTAATTATTCTTACTTTAATAGCTAAATAAGTTCATTAAAGTGGTTTGGGGTAAGTGCGTTAAGGACGCCAAACGGGGTAAGTGCATTAACGTTGATTGAAAAGTGATTGAGTGATAATAACTAATAATGTATATTTGATACAAGGTTTATTACAGCATTCGAATGTCTTGTTTCGGGCTGCAATTGAAGTAAGTACTAAAATAAGAGGCAAAAAATTGAATTGAAGTAACAGTAAGATACTTCATTCTAACCTAAGTTTGTTAAAATGTTCAGAATTTAAGTAGTTTCCTTTCTGTGTGATATAAGGTGATCTAACTAAATAAACGAATAATTCCCCAGTACGCACTTACCCCGTGTCATAATATTTTTGGCGGAAGTGGATTTAACTGCTTTTCTTGCTGCATTTTGAGGTTATTGATTCAGAGTTCTATATAAGTAATATTTTGTTGAATTAAGCACAAAATAGTAATACAAAATATCATATTCTCCGAAATTACTTCTCAATTGTGATAAACACAATTCAATATTCTCTTTATTTATGATAATTACTATAAATCAAGGATTTTCTTCATTAATTAAACAAATCTTGGAAAATATTAACGATATTAACTCTTTGAAAGATTAATATATTTCAGATCTTACAATTTCTATCGTATTACAATAATTACACCCGATTAATACACTTGCCCCTTACATACAGTTATCCTACTCTAATATATTAAACTATTATTTAAAACCACTGTATATTTTATCATATGTTTTATGTATTGATCAGTTATTACCAATTATACGCTTAAATTAAAATAAGCAAGATATTCTCAATAAACAAACCCGATTAATTAATAATTTTTTCTTTGGAAATATAGTTTATTAGATGAAAATATATGAAATATAAATATTTCAACATTATCTACGAATTATATTGCAACCCCTAACCGTGTAACCCTTAATTTTAACCCTTTTCCTACATTTCCATAATCCAATAAAAATTTGATACTTTAAACTATTATTTAAAACCACTGTGTATTTAATCATATGTTTTATGTTGTGATCAACTATTACTAATTATGCACTCAAATTGCATTAAGCAAGATATTCTCAATAAACAAATTCGATTCATTAATAATTTTTCCTTTGAAAACATAGTTTATTAAAAGAAAATATATAAAATATAAATAATTCAACCTTAATAAAATTTTATTAAGCAATTACTACGATTTTACCTCAAAACAAAAAATAACAATTTTACTTAATAAACATAAACAGCAATCAAATAAAATATCAAGGAGCAGATGAATCCTTAAAATAATAATATCGAAAAACCTTGCCTATAAGCCAAGTGTGTAAAACTGATCAGCAGTATCGTAAATTTCCTTTTAAAATGACTCACTATAAGCTAACACATCGCACAATCCGACTACCAAAAATGAGCCGAATCCAAAAAGGTGCACTGTAAACATGCGAAAACTGAAGACGAACAAATGAAACAAAACGAAAAAACTATAAAAGAGGCGGTGATAAATGCGAGATGCGTTGAATACTAATTGGATTGTAATAAAAATTTGAGAGGAATTTGAATAGTTTGAATGGAATGACCGATGGTTTGCTGTTGGCTGCTCGCGACATAAAATTGACATATAAAAATAATAATCAATTTATGAAGACGCGGCGGCCGCGGCGTGGGTTGGTTGTCTCTCTCTCTCTCTGTGGGCCCATAAAAATTTCAAAAAGGTTTTACGAGTTTCACACACTTGTAAATATTTCAAATAGACTATTAATATATTAGCCAACTAATAATATTATTTATTTTTAGTTGTCGTATATGAATAAGTTAATAAACACTCGTTTTGATGGCTTTTTCTATAATTTAATAATTGTTTGGATGACACTTTAATGTCTTGAAAAGTTATATTTTTATTTTACCATAAATTATGCAGAGAAATGGCTGTGCTTTAGGTTCATAACCTTAAAGAATTTTTTGGGTTATAAATGATTACAACCCTTTTTGCCAAATATTCTTAAGGAAATAATGTTTATAAGTTGCAATAATTTATTAGAAATCTAGTTAAATATTAAACATTGCAATACTAGGAAGAATATTTAAATAAACAATTCACAAATTGCATTTTCTTGGTTTTGGGTTTCAACCCTTAAAGTCAATTGCCTTTAAAGAAGAATTCTATAATTCAATCAAAATTTGCATGAGATGTTGGTATATTTTGCATTAATTAAACTTTTTTAATTTAAATCATGATTTCAAGAAAATTTTATTAAGCTTTCATCCCTTAATTTTAACCCGTTTTACAATCATTTCCATAATCAAAAGCAATCCAATCAAATGCTTAATCTCAACCTTTATTTAAGAACAATTTCATAATTCAATCAAAATTTGCATGAAATCTTAATTCATTTTGTATGAAATAAAGTTTCTTAATTTAAGTCATGATTTCAAATCTTGAACATTTTTTAGGCTTTCATCCCTTAATTTTAATCCGTTTTAGAACGATTGCTATAATCAAATCCATCCAATTAAATGCTTAATCCCAACCTTTATTTATCAACAATTTCATAATTAAGGCAAAATTTGTATGAGATTTTGCCACATTTTGCATTAAGTAAACTTTCTTAATTTAAGTCATGATTTTAAATCTACACATTTTTTTATGGTTTCATCCGTTAATTTTAATCCGTTTTACAACGATTCCTATAATCAAATCGATCCAATCAAATGCTTAATCTCAACCCTTATTTAAGAAGAATTTTATAATTCAATCAAAATTTGCAAGAAATCTTTAAGCTTTCATCCCTTACTATTAAGCCATTTTACAACCATTTCCACAATCAAATCAGTCAAATTAAATGCTTACTTTCACCCCTTATTTAAGAACAATTTCTTAATTCAATCAAAATTTGTATGAAATTTTGCAACATTTGAATTAATTCAAGTTTTTAAATTTAAGCCTAGAAGTACTTAAGCCACATTTGACATCGTTTAAATATTATCTACTAAATATATTACAACATTTTAAAATTTCAACTCCAAATTTTAACCCTTTTTCCCAAACATTTCCATAATCTAATCAAAATTTGCATTTGATGCTGGTACACTTCACATCAATGCAAGTTTTTAAAATACAAATCTAAAAAACATTTTATCATGCTAAAAGTTATTCATATAAAAAAGTAAGTACTTAACTCACATCTTACGCTGTTTAAATATTATCTACGAAATATATTGCAACATTTTTAACTCTTTAACCCTTAATTTTAACCCTTTTCGCCAAATATTTCCCTAATCCAATCAAAATTTGCATTTGATGCTGGTACACTTCACATTAACGCAAGTTTTTAAAATACAAATCTAAAAAATATTTTATTATGATCAAAATTATACATATAAAAAAGTAAGTACTTAAGTCACATCGTACATTATTTAAATATTATCTACAAATTATATTGTGACATTTTAAAATTTCAACCCTAAATTTTAACCCTTTTTTTCCCAAACATTTCCATAATCCAATCAAAATTTGCATTACATGCTGGTACACTTTGCATTAATTCAAGTTTTTCAAGTAGAAATCTTTTAATATTTCCACTCGACTTGCACTCCATGCATCCCCATTCGCCGATTGCATAAATATTCATCGAAAGTCGTTGAACATTCTTGAAAAGCATGTGCAACAATCAAAGTACAAAGCACTTTATAGTATTTATTCGCTTATTGATTATGGAAAGTTCGTTGCTTTCTTTCGTTGTTTTGCCCTTGTAATTCAGGCGCACTGAATGCGCCACCAGACGATTGAAAGGTACGCACAAAACAAGTAGCAATAACCTGAGAGCAAGCAAGTACTAATAATACTAGAAAAAGAAACGAGGAAACTAACCAAAAGAAATGAATAAGAATGGGGAAAAGAACAAGGCAACACGCTGAATAACGAACGTAAAAAGAATTGCTCGCTCGGAGAGCAGCAAAGGCGTCATGTCGTCAGGTTATTATTAATCCGCTTTAGATGAATGCTCAAAGACGCCAATTGCTTGTACGCACTGACTTGATCATTGACTTCCTCACACTGCATGATGAAAGATTTCAACAATGTGCGTATGAAATAAGGTGAAGTGAAGTGAAGTGAAGGAACAACAAAACGAATGCAATGGAGGGTTTCAACAGGAAGTTCTAAGAAAAAGAATTAAGAAAAGGATGAAAATGTTTGATGAAAATTCATTAGAAATTATGCCAAATAATAATTTAATTCTGTAGTCATATTCTCGTTTATTTTTGATTTTTTTAACAAAACTTGGAAACAGGAAAAATGAGAAAATAATTGATTTTACCTCGTTTTGAAGAAATAAAAATATAAATTATTACCTACCTATTATTATGAGATAATATTAGATTTTCCAATAAGATTTGGAGTTAATGCAAGAAAATTTTCAATTATTCAGATATTTGACAAGTATTTCCTGAAAATTCATTGCAAAATAAGTCAAATAATACTTTGTCTCTACCAATTTTGTAGAAATTATCTTATTTGAGGTTATGTTCAGTAATTCTTGGACGTAATGCAGTAAAATTTTATTATGTAGATATTTCACAAGCATTTCCTGAAAATTCATTGCGAATTAAGTCAAATAATAATTTGTCTCTACTAATTTTATAGAAATTATCTTATTTTTGAGGTTATGTTCAGTAATTCCTCGATGTAATGCAATAAAATTTTAAATTTTGTAAATGGTCAACAAAATTTCAAAAGATAAATAACGAAGATCAAAATATTTCCTGAAAATTCATTGTATATATAGATGAATAATAATTGATCACCGATAATTGTTTCGAAATTTTCTTGTTTTTTTTGACCTTATATTCAAAGAGAATTAGATGGAAAATATGACAAAATAATCCATGTTCCAATCATTTGGAACTAATGTAGAAAAATTATCAATTATTTCAATATTCAACAAATATTTCTAAGTGTAAATATTTACTAAAAAGTCATTGCAAATTAAATCAAATAATAATTGATGTCTCCATATTTTCAAACTTTATTTATTTCATTTTGAGGTTATATTCAAAGAGAGTTAAAATATGAGAAAATAATGATGGAAAATTCATTCTCTTGGACCCAATGCAATAAATTTTCTATTTTTTTTGATATTCAACCGATTTTCCAATTTTAAAGACGGAATATTTCTTGATATTTTTGAGGTTATGTTCAAAGAAAACAGCAAGGAAAATTGATAAAATAGGTCTGTAACAATATAATCGAGTTATGGGTAAAATATTTTTTATAAACGAGAAAAATAATGTAATTTGAATTATTAATAACCTAAAAAATAAATATCAAACCCTTAAATATTTCAGTTAACTTACTGAGATAATAATACCAAAAAGAAACGTACTTCTCCATTCATCTAACAACAATAATTAGACTACATAGCACGTGCGACTTCCGGTTTGCCATTCCATCAGTCAAAGGCACTCATTCCATTTGACTCCCTACATTCCCCTATCATCCCGACGCTGCAGCGGGACAAAATGTCATTTTACAAGAACCATGCTGAGAAGTGAACGTTGCCGCTCGCCGTCAACATTCATGTTCCGCTTTTAAAAGGTGCGCCGCGCACATACACATATCAGCACAGATCTCATCAAATTCGACAAGGTACGCGCAGAGTGTTAAACAAACACGACGCGACTCAATCATTCATCGCGCCTCGTTTTTGGGGTTGCACGCACGGAGGGTTGCTGACTCGCGTCAACAATACAACTTGCTGCATTTCCGGCGCGATTGCAGCAGCACCGTATTATTACGACGTCGGGCTTTTGCTCTCATTATTCGCGTCGCAAATATGTGTGTAATTACGTGTGCGATGCTCAGTATGCGCACTTTTGCACAAAAGCACGAAAGGTAAAAGGCGATTGCCATTGTGCGCTCCTCCAGTGTATTGATGTTTTGCGGGGCAATTGCAACGAGTGCATAAATATTGGGACTGCTTTTCTTCGCTCACCGGCTTTCACGTTCGCCTTTTGTTCCAAATGAAACAACACCACAATTTGAATGTGCAAAGAAGTCACTCAGTCAGTTGGTTTCAATCGCTGTTATTTTAGATTCGTGAGAAATTCAACTGACAAATCAAGGGTAGATTATAAGATAATACATATATAAAGTACGTTTAAATATATTTATTAATGCATAAATAATGTTTAAGTCACTTAGAAAACGCGAAAAACAGTGAATTGTATTAAATTATATTATTTCATTCTAGAAACTTCTAGAAATGACAAGTAAGCTTTCGATTCTTTCGTATTCAGTCGCAACATCCGAAATTCACTGATCTAATATCGCAACCAATTTGACAATTAAGCTCTCTCGCCTCATTCGGATTCGATCGCAATATTTCGCTGATTTCGGATTTAATCGCGATATCCGAACTTTACCGATTTGACAATTAAGCTCACGGGTCATTCGGATTCGATCGCAATATTTCGCTGATTTCGGA
>JARJDV010008350.1:0-11176 GCA_030264675.1 Anaulacaspis nigra | reverse complement strand
GAGAAACCCTGGAAGGACCCAAAAAAGTTGTTATATGTCATCACAATATATATCCCAGAGATTACCAATGTACCAGCATCTGAATGGGAGTATTTTAAGATTAAGCATGCTTGGGGAAAGTATTTAGTTGAAAATCTCAATAAGGATAGCTCTGATAGTATAGTCGAACTACCCATAAATACCGCAAGTGGTAACATTCAAAAGAAAATGATACCCTGGCAGGCAATGGGTGAGAGTGAACTTGTAACCGCCAAAAGTGAACTGATATTGGTTGCAAGTTTAGTGGAAAGTCCCGCCAATTTGGGGGGCTTGTCGCGTACGTGTGAAATTTTTGGAGTTCAACTGCTGGTTGTAAGTAATGCCAAAATATTTACACACAAGGAGTTTACCAGTTTGAGCATGTCTAGTGAACGTTGGCTGCCAGTTACTGAAGTCAAAGACAGTGCTCTTGCTGATTTCTTGAAGAATAAAAAAGAGCAAGGGTACCAAATTATTGGCGTTGAACAAACATGCGATAGTGAATCCCTAGATCAGTGTGACTTTCAGCTAAAGACTGTCTTATTACTAGGGTAGCATTACAAGATAGTGTGTTGTATAAATGATGCTGAATATTGTGTTGTAGGAACGAACGATCTGGTATTCCGGCGAATCTCGTCAGTTTAACGGATAAATGTGTTGAAATACCGCAATATGGAATGATCCGAAGTCTTAATGTACATGTAGCAGGCGCATTAGTTGTATGGGAATACACGAGAAAAAGTATGGTTAGCCGGTCAACAAAATTGTAACCGTCGATATCGTACTATAACTAGTCTAAATATATGGCAAGATACGTTAATCGTACCTTATTATTGATGGTCAGCCGATTCTATCGATCCTTAATTGCTGTTATCAGGTCCATTGCTTTCCTTTAGCAACGAAAACAGTGCACCAAGATGTTTTAGCCGCGCCGATTTGTGCAAACACGCAACGGATTTTTCTATTACTATATGTTACTGAGAACTGCATAGCAGAAATAGTCGCTCTCCCGCTCCTATCCTAGCGCAAAATTGCGCACGTCTACAGTATTTGTTAACGAATTATAGAATATGCAACTAGTCTTGCAGGAACTTTTAATATTATTTAATATGTCCCATATTTAATAATAATATATTTCTGCATTATATGCTATTAATACCGGTATATTGTAACTTCCACACGAGTTGTTTCTAATGAGACCTTGCAATATCAGAAAAGAAATTAAGAATGTCGTCAATTGTAAATTCCAACGTTATCATTGACCCAGGATAACATTGCTGAATGAGGTCTTCCAATGTCTTATATTGCTGGATAAATTCTTCTTGCATAGCACGCCATACAACTTGCAGTAAGTTGCTGTCATCGCTTAAATGTTTCTCCACTTTTCTGTATAAAGATTCCAGCCCTCGTTTGACCTGCATACAATTCAATAAGTAAACTTCAACTTGAAAGAAATTAAAAACTATCTTACATTGCTTCCTGGATATTGAGAAATGACTTTTCTCAACTCCTGTTTGCTAAAAGCCAACTGATAACATACTTCAGATGCTTTTACGCCGCTAGCAACCCGTGCTTGAACGCCATCAAAAAATGTCTAAAAGTATTGAATCAAACAGGGTCATCAACATAAATTCACGTACATTTAGTTTTTCCAAGGGTCTTCCAAAGTATAACGTAACATAAGCCGCAAGTGCTTCATTGTATCTTTGTTTTGCTTCCTTTCTTTGCGAATCGAGTACAGAGATTTTGAGTTGCGATAATAACGAATGCAAGTGATGATAATTCTCTGTAAATAGACAGATATAAAACATGAATATTTGCATCAAAATGAAACCTCGACTGATTACCCATTTTAATAACTTGTGAGGGTGCTTTGGAACTTTCGTTTGATTGCAATGCTATACACTCAATCATTGTGTCTACTAAACGCGTATACCATTTTTCTAAGTCTGCCCTTCGTTCACTCTTTAGTAGCACTGCAGCATTTTTTGCAAATTCTTCAAGATTTATAACGTAGGGCAGAATACCCTTAGCTTTACTACGCATTTTACAATCCTGAATGGACTGAATTTGAGTCTGCATAAAACGATCTAGTGACCGTTTAATCTGTATCAAAACGGAGGCAAAAGTATTACTCAAAAATGAACTCTGAGCAGACATAACGTGTTGATTTAGGCGCACCAGAACATACATACAATAACTAAAATTCGATAATTAAGAGACGTTCAAAGTATCATTGCAAACCTTACAAGGCATCTTGTTTTTCGATGTAGCCAATAAAGCTAATAAGTTCTTCTTCCAGTCCGGAGAATAGAGATCCCATCATATTCCGCACATCTTCATTTATTTGTTTCACAGCTTTCTTATCAGTTAACGCCTTTGATTCATCTGTGTCGCCATCAAGTGTCGTTAATGTGTTTTTATTGCTAGAACTTAAAACGTCCAGCTGGAAGAAACTGACGCAAAACTGTTGCTCTTGTAAACCAACTGGTTCTAAGAGGGACAACACTTGCTCTAAGGTCGAATCATATCGATTACGATCCTTGGGATCAGTTTCTGAAGACCACTGTTCCCTATCTAAACCCAAGAGAGTGGTATTGCGAGTTGGTGTTGTTGCAGGACCAGACACTGCAATTTTTTCCCTAGCACCTTCAAACAGGTGTTTTAAATCCCTCTCATACAATTTTCCAAGGGAATCTGTATAGACCTTTCGCAATTGTTGATACGCAGTTCTATCCATGACTTTAGTCCAATGCATTAACTCAGTATACATATTTAATTCTTTATGAACAGCGCTATGTTGGGGTAAAATCAAACCATCAAACGAACGTTCTCCTTCGCCTTTGTGATTACCGTAATGTATAAATAAAT
Organism: Anaulacaspis nigra; assembly: GCA_030264675.1. NCBI lineage: Eukaryota > Metazoa > Arthropoda > Insecta > Coleoptera > Staphylinidae > Anaulacaspis > Anaulacaspis nigra. The sequence continues at coordinate 8,287 of JARJDV010008350.1, read as the reverse complement.
TATTTAACTGTCGATTAATTATACGCGAAAATTTCTCCTTCAGTTTTTCGAATTTTTTGCGTTGCTCTTGTACAGCAGCCATGCGTAATAGCGCGGGATCCAGCTGAGAATTCATAGCTTTTCTCAATGCATTACCAGCTTCAACAGCAATCTTAAGGCCTTGTGGTGTTGTTAAGTCAGCTTCCTCAATAGCAGTTTCATATTTTTGTGGTAAATTCAATTGATTCTAGCAACAATTATAACAAGTTTGCATTAAATATTAATAAGAGTTTGTGTTAAAACTTACAACAACTTTTTCAAGCTCTTCTAGCAGCCTGGAATTATTTCTGTTTGCAACCTCAATCATCATATTTTTCTTTTCCATATTTTTCATAGTATCCCTAACATGACATAAAATTTCATCATAACTATCAAGGCGGCATTCAATTTTCTCTGCCTCGTTTATTGCTAATTCCAGCTGATCCATTAGTTTATCAACTTGTTCTTCAGAAGCAAGAACACATTGCACATTCTCTCCATCTAACAATGATAGATCTCTGGCTAGTACTGCCATAAATGCTTCTGCATTACTTATTGCAAATTCACAATCAGTCATCAATCTTAAATTATTATCAATGTAAGACACATTAATTATGATTTCAACAACATTAACTTACTTAGATAAATCTTCTTGTTCTTTATCAGTTATGGCTTGGAAATCATCTGATAACTCAGAATCTAAACCCATTAAAGGAGATGTAGCAAATTTGATGCTTTCTGGGGTCAACTCTTCATCAACCATCCAACTTTTAGGTATATTTCTGAATTTTGGTTTCTCTTTAACTAGATATTTATTTGCTTGTCTATGCAAAGTAACAATAAAGTTCTGCCTTTCTTGCATACTTGAGGCAACCCAATGATATACTTTATCCATGTGCAGATCAAATTCAAGTGCATCTGCTTGTTCATTTTTACCATCAACCGTTTTCAATTCTGCTAGTAACCATGATCGCTTCTTTTTAAAGTATTTGTCTGATTGCTTAACTTGAACTATTGAAATATTAATGGGCTTGGATATGGTGCTTGCAATGCATAAAAATGAGGGTTTCTTCTTTTTAAGATACTTTTCTACATGGCAAAGAGATATAATCTTTTCCTCATTGGGTTGAAATATTTCTTCCTGAATTTTATGGCGAATTGTTGTCATGGTGAAATAGTTATTAACTAAATCAAACACAATGAAAACAAATATCACAATACCAACAATAACCAAACAACAACACAGCTGAGATCAGCTGTGCCTAATATGCCACGAATATAATCGAAAGAGCTTGGGAGTTTAGTTAACTATACAAAATCCAGAGGACTAAATTCAAACGACGTATTTTAATTTCAAGTATGTAATTGAAGTTTATTCTAAAATTGCTAGGAAATTGGTACCATAGTAGAAGTATCCTACCGTTAGAAGTAGTACATACTGATGATTGAATACTATATATATATAAACTCAACTATTTGAATAATTCACGATTCATGATTATAATGCAACTTTAAATATATTTATATTTACTTCTTATATATTCAATATTAATTAATATTTAAGAATCTGTCGAATGAACTGAATTGACAGAATACAAAATCCTCTTTGACCGAAACCTAGAGGCGCTTCTCTTTAAAATTACGTTGGATTTTCTTCCATGTCATATATTCTATGGTTCTGTCACCGCTGTCATCATCATTTCTTAGATATACAAAGTTTTCGTATTCGTCAATAAGATTAAGCTTTTTTTATTGTTTGTTAATTGGATCTCTCTTTTCTGTACCATATTATGGTAAGATTCGTTTTATATCACCGATAACAAGTCTCCCTGAAATACAGCCCGATATACAATTAGTCGGCTGGTGAGAGGTTATAGATAATAAGAATTACTGGGCGTTTAGTGAGATATTTATTTGCAATTGGTGATTAATCATTTCGTTTTTCAACTTCTAGACCGAACGAATAATGCAGGAAGATGGGAACGCTCCTTCGCTCACAGATAATAGCCTTATTGTGGATATTTCTGATGCCTTAAGTGAAAAAGATAAAGTCAAGTTTACTGTGCACACCAGGACAACCCTGAAAGCCTTTCAGAAATCTGAGTTCTTGGTAGTTAGGCAGCATGAGGAATTTATCTGGTTACATGACAGATATGAAGAAAATCCAACATATGCAGGGTACATTGTAAGTACCTTATTCTGACATAAGTGCAATGATTACACACTGCTCTTTGAACATTACAGATACCTCCACCTCCGCCACGTCCAAATTTTGACGCCTCTAGAGAAAAATTACAGAGGCTTGGAGAAGGTGAAGGTACCATGACAAAGGAGGAATTTAATAAGATGAAACAAGAACTAGAAGCGTAATAATAATGACAAACAACATAAATAATTTTGATATCCCTGTTCTATTTATAGTGAATATTTGGCTACCTTTAAAAAAACGGTAGCCATGCATGAGGTATTCCTCACGCGACTTGCCAGCCACAATATATTCAGAGAAGACGAGCACTTGCGCGTTTTCCTAGAATTCGACCAAGATCTGTGTGCACGTCCGCGAGGCAAGTTACAGCAACTGGGCGGATTGGTGAAGAGCCTTGGCTCAACAACGGACCAGTACTACTTAAACGCGACCGTGCGTGACGTTAATGACTTTTTTGAGCAGCAAATGAATAGCTTGAGCGAGTACCACGGCCAGTTAAAAGAAGCAACAATTCGCACGGACAAGATGACCGAAAAGCACAAGGAGGTAGCCGATAGTTATATCAAAATTTCTGGGGGTATGGTCCAGATGGCAAATATTGATCCCGGCGCATTGGATAGGTTTTTAATGAAAGTAGCCGATAGCTTTGAGAAAGCAAGAGTAAGCAATCTAATAGCTGCTTTGCCTTAATGGGATATTATTCCAACTTGTATTACAGAAAATGGAAAGCCGTGTGGCAAGCGATGAAGATCTGAAACTAGCAGATACTTTAAGATACTATATGCGTGATAGCCAAGCGGCGAAATCTCTTCTCGTTCGAAGATTGAAATGCTTAGCTGCGTATGAAGCTGCTAATAGAACTTTGGAGAAGGCTAGACAGAAAAATAAAGATATCCATGCTGTAAGTAACTATATCATTTATCTAGTATGTGCTTAAGGGTGTGGTGCTTAACATTTACTCATACACTGCGAAATCTTTTTTAATGCGTACGCACAAAAGGCACCTGAAGTTCAAGAGGTAACCCACACTTTCACATTTACTTTGCCTAGTTTAACGAGTCATTCGAAATGATACTCCATATCTTATCTAAAAGTATTCATGTTCCATTTAGTTCAATTGATAATTGTTTGTTTCCTATATAGGCTGAAACTGCACAGACAGAAGCGTGCGAACGCTTTGAAGCGATTAGCGCACAAGCAAAAGAAGAGCTTTTAGACTTTAAAACTAGAAGGCTGCACGCTTTTCGAAAAAGGTGGGTTTATTTATACATGGCTATCACGCGCCATATATTATTTAATTTTATTAATTCTTTTCAATTTAGCTTGATTGAATTGGCCGAGTTAGAGATAAAACATGCACGCACACAGCAGGAACTGTTCAGGAAATCACTCCAGGGCCTACAAGAGCTCATGTAACACCAGCATTCACGATGTTATTGTATTAAATACAATAATCGCTCTAAGCGTTAATCTAACTGAAAGATTACGATGATATATGAATAGATTTCATTATTTTGTTCTGTTATATATACTATTATTGAGATTTAATACAGAAACGTACATTCCGGTTATATTCGAACAATATACGCGTATATTTTAATAGGAATGGGTTTCCTTAATTTTAAGCATGATAAAATGTCATCTTTATCCAAATCATCTATGTATTCTTATGATTATTAAGGGTGATTTTAAATATTGAAAATAAGTAATGATAAACAGCGTAAATCTATATATATAAAATATATGAAACAAATTTATGTATTGTATAATGTATGTTGTTTATATTTGAATATAAAATTGCATTTTATATGCGCTTTCTTTGATAATTATCTATTTTGGATTGGCATTTTTCGCAAAATTATCTAATATCAGCGGTGCGCAAAACTAAAGAGGGCGCTCTAACACAAATACGTGCTTTCTATGTATATAGTACTAAGGCTGAACGCCAGTTCTAATATTGATCTGGGAGAATGAATTATACCTGCGTTGAATCATATGTTTGCGATAAATAAACAATTAAAATTGATAAAATGATGTGAGTTTAATAATATTTAAGAATGGTAGGTTGTAAGTTAGTGTTGGTGTTAATAATCCTCAGTGCGATTATTGTGGAGGCGAACATTCATAAAAATATTAAATATTTTGAAACAATTCACGCTGATCATGTTAAACACACTATTGTTAAGCGCGGGCTAAAAGAGAGTGAACACCCTTATAACAAAATCAAAGAGATTAATTTTTCCGCTCTTGGTAAAGACTTTCGTGTTATTTTGACGCCAAAACGAGGAGTGTTACATCCAAAATTTAAAGCCTATAGTGTAGATGGAGATGGAAAAGAAACATCCATCCATCTAGGTAATCTGAAGATGTGTATTTGCAAACCTTATAAATAAATTCGTAAATTTTAAGATCATGATCAATTCTTTGATGGACGTGTGTTTGGTGAAACACAATCACATGCCAGTTTTCATATTGATGATGGCGTTATGACTGGGACTATTCATCTACCTGATGAGAGCTACCACTTTGAGGTATTTCCTGCGCTAGTTTTAAAATTTATGTGTACTAAATATACATTTTTACAGCCTTCATGGCGTCATTTACCGCATTTAGATAACAAGTCAATGATTGCTTATAAAGCGTCTGATGTTCAACTAAGTTGGCAAAATCCAAATAATGGTGAACTGGGTTCAAAAACATGCGGGTACGTCAAGGAGGGCAAAGAATTGGAAGTGGATGAGGATGATGATGAGCCAGATAGTCCCTGGACTGAGGCAATACATAAACGCAGGGACAAACGACAAATTGATCAATATGAGTACACCCCAACCAAAACTAGATGTCCACTACTTTTGGTGGCTGATTATAGGTTCTTTCAAGAAATGGGTGGCAGCAATACAAAAACAACCATTAATTATTTGGTATTTTGCTAGCTATAATATCGATGATTTGTGATCTCATAAAAATATTTCCATTCCAGATAAGTCTCATTGATAGGGTACATAAAATTTACAATGACACCACTTGGCAAGACCGTCAAGAAACAGACGGGTTCAAAGGCATGGGGTTTGTTATTAAGAAAATTGTGGTGCATAGCGAACCGACCCATGTGCGACCAGGTGATGCACATTATAACATGATACGCGACAAGTGGGACGTGCGCAACCTCTTGGAGGTAAACTTCTGAATAAATCTATTATACCAATCTCATATTTATATAGCAATTATGTTATTTGGTTTCTTTGTATTTAGTTATTTTCCCGGCACAAAAAGAACAAGCAAGCTTGTCTCGCGCATCTTTTTACCCATCAAACTTTTCGGGCGAGAGACGCGGTTGTTTTGGGCCTGGCGTATATTGCATCACCGCGGTTTAATTCGCATGGAGGCATTTGCAGTCACGGTTATTATATTTTTGTTTTCTTTTATGTTGTGTATATATCTGTACACCAATTAACAGTCTAACAAATATTGTCTGCTGTGTTCTTGCTTGTGGGTGAAGGTTTTCAGCAGAGAGTACAGTCATAAGGACTTCTGCTTAGCGCATCTCTTCACAGATCTAAAATTTGAGGGTGGTATCTTAGGCTTGGCTTATGTGGGTTCACCTAGAAGAAATTCTGTAGGTGGTATTTGCACACCAGGTAGGAACTCACTTTTCAATACTAAAACCCTATGCTTCCTATATTCATGTTATTCCATGACTAAATGGTATACCTGATTCTAGAATATTTTAAAAATGGGTACACATTGTATTTGAACTCAGGACTAAGTTCTTCGCGAAATCATTATGGCCAACGAGTCATAACTCGCGAGGCCGATTTAGTAACTGCACATGAATTTGGACATAACTGGGGCTCAGAACACGACCCAGATGTTCCTGAATGCTCCCCAAGTGCAAGCCAGGGAGGCTCTTATCTAATGTACACGTACAGTGTCAGTGGATATGATGTCAACAACAAAAAGTTTTCACCTTGTAGCTTACGATCAATTAAGAAAGTACTACAAGCAAAGTCAGGTCGCTGTTTCTCTGAACCGGAGGAAAGCTTTTGTGGAAATCTACGTGTCGAAGGAGACGAAGAATGTGATGCTGGATTGTTGGGTACTGAGGATAACGACGCATGTTGTGATAAAGAATGCAAACTACGCCGTAATCAAGGTGCAGTTTGCAGTGATAAGAATTCGCCTTGTTGTCAAAACTGCCAATTTATGCAAAAAGGCATTAAATGCCGCGAAGCGCAATATGCTACATGCGAACAAGAATCAAGATGTACCGGATCAACTGCCGATTGTCCGAAGAGCCCGCCAATGGCCGATGGTACCGATTGCCAAGAGCGCGGCAAATGCCGGGGAGGAAAATGCACACCTTATTGCGAAACTCAGGGGCTTCAAAGCTGCATGTGTGATATAAGTAAGAATTCGAAAGGATTGTGGTTCTCAATAAATAACAAATATTTATTGTTTTCAGTTGAAAACGCCTGCAGACGTTGCTGTCGAACCAGCATGAATGAAACTTGCTTCCCTGTGGACCCACCCGACATTCTACCTGATGGTACTCCCTGTATTCAAGGTTTCTGCAATAAGGGACACTGTGAAAAAACAATTCAAGACGTTGTCGAACGGTTCTGGGATATAATTGAAGATATAAATATAAATAAAGTGCTTCTGTTTTTACGCGACAACATAGTGGGAACTGTGGTTCTCGTCACAGCTCTCATATGGATACCGGCAAGTTGTATTGTGAATTACGTTGACCATAAACGACGTAAAGATGAAGTAAAGAGAAGAGAGTGGAAACGCCGTTCTGATCTCATACATCCTTCGGATTCTAAACGAATTATAAACATTACTGTACCCGCAAGCACTCCACGTAGCATTCCAATTTCAACATCACAAGCCAGAACTGAGTAACTGTCATCTTTTATATTTCAATATCTTACTCTTTCTTAAATTTTAAACCAGTATTTAGGTAACTAAAATTGTTTAACGTAGTATATTGTTTACTAAATATATATGTAGTTGTTTGTTTTATTACATTGAACTATTGTTTGTTTTCAAGAAATAAATACACATTTTATATGAAATTAGCGTGAATTTAAAACATTCAGTTAATATTCTAGATGAGACTTTATATTTCACGATTTAGAATACAACTAATAATGCAAATACTCCACTAACTAAAGCACAGGGATATGCAATAAGTGGCCTTTGTTCAGCATCACCAGACATGGCTATAAATAACCTACTGGCTGAGAGACTTGACCAGAAGACGGCAAACATTGCTATTAAAACTCCAAAAACGCCATGAAGTGATAAGAAAATACCCATTACAGAAAGAGCAACAATGGGCAATAGGCAATATCCTAAAATGCTAGCCACACTTGAGAGAGTAAATACTTCTGTGGTTGATGACATTAGACTTAAGAGAGCATACATTAAGAGACATGATATAACAGAAAGCCCATAAATATAACCAAATGGGGCTTTATTACCAGATAAAAATAAGCAGCAGGCCAGAACCAGGCAAAATGTAATTGGACCAGCAAGATCAGTTTGCTTGCATAGAAACTCTGCATCATCTGCTAGGCTGTGACTTCTAAATGGATTTAAGACAGCTAGGGTTTTCTCCATTATTCTGTCTGGATATATTTCCAATTCCTCTAAAAGGGGTGGTTCATCAAGTTCATTGTTAAAATCATTAGCTGCAGGCGTAAACATTTCAGGATATTGTGACTGTTGATAGGGCTCCATGTAGTTGCTTTTGTTGTTGTAATATGATTTGTTATCATCATTGAATGATTGGAAATCTTCAAGGAATCAACGTAATATTATAAAATTGATCAGATCAATTGTTATCACATACCCAAAGTTTGCTGCTGCATTTGAGAATAATCCATTTCAGCCCCATTATAGAAATTCTGTTGATTATTACCTTGATTTGATTGCCAATAATCACCTCCACTTCCATTATTGTATGCCATTGTAATTTTCAAGAGAGATACTGATTTAATCATAGATATGGATAAACTCTAGATGTAGCGCCTCTGTCAGATGGTATAGGCTTTCAAT